>JACXGJ010001090.1:20080-94052 GCA_016801105.1 Esox niger | reverse complement strand
CTGTACATATAATAATCGTAAATCCATTGAAAGATTTTTCATTTTTCAAGATGGTGCTATTATTTTGAAAAAGAAAATACGGGAAGTGAGAGCACTATTAGGGATTGCACTTCAATTCATTGCTGTGTCTCAAGGAATAACAACAAGGGGAAATAGCAAACTAGCAACATAAAAAAACTGGCCATGTCTGAGACATACGGTAGGACACAGAGTACACGCAGATGAGAAAACAATAGATAGCCAGATTCAATAGAGTAACGTTAACATAACTTACATGACTGGCTCCATAAATACATATAACAGCGTAACGTTAGGTAGCTAGCTAACTACGCTAGCTAGGTAACAGTATTCGTAGTTACCCAAGCATCACATTTGCGATGCAAATTGTTCAAAAGCAGAACTGTACTTAATCAGCTTGTTGTGTTACAGTAGCTAAACCGAATGTGTGTCTTGTTTCATGCATAACAATTGAACGTTAGGTATTTACTTGCATCGATAGCGAGCTAACGTTCGTTCCTTGAAAATCTGTGTTAAAATTACTGTTGCTAGATAGGAAAATAATGATTATATTTGAAACAATGTACCATAGCTAGTTACTCAACTTCCTCCTAGCAACGAGGTACCATGAAAGGTTAATGTTAGTTACCTAACCGTTTGCCTTAATTAGCTATCCAGCCGTTGTATAGACAAAAACCTAGCTAGCCCTCTATATTAGAGTGAATGTGAAAAAAAAAATAGAACGTTGTTTTTCCTTTTCTAGACTTCCTGTTCAAATTCCTAGTAATTGGAAATGCAGGAACTGGAAAATCTTGTCTTCTTCACCAGTTTATTGAGAAGCGGTGTAAGTTCTGTCCAAAAGTTGTTCTTATATACATTCTAACTGGTATAGTTTGTGATCTTGGCATGGGTTGTGATATTATATTAACTAACATAAAAAATATTTATTTTATATCAGTCAAAGATGATTCAAATCACACCATTGGAGTGGAGTTTGGCTCAAAGATAATCAACGTAGTGAACAAATATGTCAAACTTCAAATCTGGGACACTGCAGGACAGGAGAGATTCAGGTACTGTATGTGTGAGCGTTCACAGACCTACTCCTACTGGGGTGAGACATCAGCCGTCTTTATCATCTCCGCAAACTAGCTCCAGCTGATTATTCGAAAACTGGTGCCAGATCCTTGAAACAAGCTAGTGAATCATGGCTATTCATTGTGGGAGGGCTGCTAATGCCAAGAACAGAAACAATCTGAAGCACTTCTACTTAGCATCAATTGCTGCGTTACCACAAAGCTGACAGCCTTAGAGCATTTTGTTTTGCACATAGGCCAACTGTCTATGCAGCTTGGATTGCACCAGATAATTTTAAGAGGACAGCAATTAATGCTGTAATCTATAGCTATCTGTACATAGTTGTAGACGAGTGTCAAAGAAATGCATTTGTGAAGTATAACATTTTCATATTGATGCAAAAGAGATATTACAACATTTGTCCTTTCCCAGGTCTGTGACCCGAAGTTACTACAGAGGCGCAGCAGGAGCGCTGCTTGTGTATGACATCACTAGGTAAATGATCTATTTATTGGGGACCATTACAGCAGGACACTGGGAATAAACTATTCTTTATTTATTCTGAGTCGACCTTCAAGGGGTATGCTGTCCTGGAGCTGTAACCCATGTTTGCGGATAAATAAAAAAGTGTTTTCGGAAAGACAGAGTGAATGCACTTATGTATGCACAACTCAAGGACACTTAGATATGATATGACTGATTGGTTGCCAAGTAGCTCCAGATTGACCGAGTGCTTTCCACAACACTTATCTAATCTTCCTAATGTAAAAAGTAATTTATGTCAACAGAACTGTTACATCTCATTTGTCGTCGGCGCTCTCTCTCACCCGATTACCTCGTCTTCCTCAGCCGGGAAACCTATAATGCCCTGACCAACTGGCTGACAGACGCCAGGATGCTGGCCAGCCAAAATATTGTCATCATCCTCTGTGGTAATAAGAAGGACTTGGATGCAGACCGGGAGGTCACCTTCCTAGAAGCGTCTCGATTTGCTCAGGAAAACGGTGCGAGTATAAATGATGCTGCTTCCAACCCTTGGCGGTGGTAGATATGCACATCCTTGTCTGTTTTGAATAAACATCAAATCCGATTTTTTCTGGCTTTGTTTACACACGGTAACCCACAGTATCCAAGCGGGGGGGACTCTTAAAAAAAGGTTCTACATATTAATTAAAATTATATATTCACTTTATATGCTTCTCCCAGTGGTAGAAGGCTCAAGGAGAATCATATACTTTTGTGCTATGTTTTCTCTCCCTAAACTGATTCTACAGCATCACTCCTGTACTAAGACAATTGATTCACACGGCCAAGAATCTAGCCCTTGTCCATTACATACTGCTGTAGACCTGAATGTCTCCGAAAGTTGAAATATGATAGCAAATTCAAAGATCCAGGGGCGTGAAGAAGTAATTAACATAAAATCAAAATTTCTGTTTCCCCTGAGAATGCCCCACTAGATGTCACTGTAGGACGACAACTCAGTGGTGTGAACTAGTGGCCGCAGGATGTTGAGAATTGACTGCCGTGCCCAAGAAGATGTTCTGTTCAGTGATCACCAACTGTTTTACATTCATCACAGATAATCAATATATAAACATTATGTCCTTCTTTCTTGACTGTTCAGAGCTAATGTTTCTGGAGACCAGTGCTCTGACAGGGGAGAACGTGGAGGAGGCCTTCGTGCAGTGCGCCAGGAAAATCCTCAACAAGATAGAGTCAGGTATCTTTCTGCTTCCAATTGCTTCTCAGCCCTGCTGAATCTTGGGAGCTTAATCCGCTCCCAAGAAATGTACTATTTCAGCTTAGGTACTTCATGTAAACTTCTTTGTTCTTTTTCTCTCTCTCTCTCTCTCTGTCTCTCTGTCTCTCTGTCTCTCTGTCTCTCTGTCTCTCTCTGTCTCTCTCTCTATTTGCTTCCAGGAGAGTTGGACCCAGAGCGGATGGGATCAGGGATCCAGTACGGAGACGCAGCTCTGCGACAGCTACGCTCCCCTCGTAGGGGACAGGCTGAAAGTGCCCAGGAATGTGGCTGTTAGGGAGTATGCTCAGTGTTTCAAGGTGAGAGACCCCTCATGGGTGAGTCCTGCTCTGGGACTGTCCCTGGCGTTATCACACTAGGGATTTAATCAGTAGCTCAATTCAGTGAAATGGCCAAATGCTTCGTCTCTAAATAACAGGCACAGATAGATATAATCGTAGACTGTGCTTTCTTTTGGTCATTTTTGCCAAATTCTGGAACTCGACTTATTTTATCTGCACTCTTCTTGTGAGTTTCATTTGTTACTTCCAGATATTACAATTCCCCCCATGGCAAGTGGGGTCGAGACTTGTCAGGCTGTTTGTGCAAGCTTGTCGAGCTTAATGTAAAATAAAACGATTATTCACAAAACTGATAGAAATCTTCAGATATGATTTCGCTGCTGTGCTTCAAAAGTAACTCTCCAGGCCCTTCTATGATCCTGTCTCCACTTTGGTAAGGGGTGTTTGTGTGGTTGCATTTAGGCCACGGGCTGTTTTTAGGTATCTCACAGAGAGGAAGAGAAGCCATCTTGGAGATGGGAGGCTATTTTTGTCCTCCAGCGCGGGGCTTTATGTGTCAGTGATGCAAAAAAATAAAACATTGCTGCTCAGACAGACTCCACCTATTTTGGGAGAGGGGAGTGTAAAGGGGCTTCACAGTATGAGCATGACAAGCCTCTCCTGAGAAGCTCTCTGGAGACGGGCCCACGCAGCTTTTCTCGATACAGGGCAGATATATTTAACTCAGTATTTTGCTGACTCCTGTTAGGACAAGACTGTAATGGTTAGTGAAATTTTGAAGTCTCTGTGTTCCCATACGTTACTGAGATTTAGTTCTGTGCTTTTCTATTTCATCAATAGTATTTATTTTATCTGATAATATGCATTTTACCAATTTCCACAATACTCATTTTGTCGTCAAGTCCCCAAAATGTTAGAAACATGTAAATGTATATCTTTTTTTTAACATTGCTCCCCTAATACATAAGTTACCTAAGGTTTACATAAAATAAATATTCTGTTTTTGTTTGTTGGATTCAAACCCTGTTAGCGTCCTTGTTCTCAGACAGGTTGGTGAGAAGATGCAGAGGACCAGTGTAGGTAACGTGAAAGAGGCTTAATCATGATGGAGCAGCTCTTCCCTGACCTTCCTTTAACTTCTGCACTTCCGGATGTTCCGTCATAGAGACCCACAGAGCCACAGGTTTCCAGCCCCACTCTGGAATGCTGAACTTGTTCCTGGACCCCTCCAACACTGGCAGAGATGCCCCTGTTCCCTTCTCTCTAAGAGTGGACCTTGCCCTCCAGTCATCTAGACCCGTATATCATACAGCAGGCGTCGGCCACAGGCAGCCCGCGGGTGCTGACATTTTGTTTTTCCTTTTAGATCATAATGAATATGATTGAATGGACAGGGAGACCAAAACCTACATGAACTGAGATGCTAAATGATAACAGGCCCTGACGTCTTAAACCCCTATACTGCAGCCCAATCCCCACCCATTGCATCAATACAGTGTTGTCTGTATAAAAAAACAGATGTTATATCTATCTTCTCCAAAGCATGTTTTATGGACTTAATATCGGAGTGTTTCATTATTATCTGAAGAATAACCTATCAATTAAGACACATCACATTATCTTTGGTCATGTTATGGTTAGAATTATCAATCAGCACTGTCTCACGCCTGCTGGTTTGTTATGAGAATTATCAATCAGCACTGTCTCACGTCTGCTGGTTTGTTATGAGAATTTTCAATCAGCACTGTCTCACGTCTGCTGGTCTCATTGACCCATTATTTGGGTTTATACGTTTTTTCCCTTTGGAGTCATGTCATGCTTTTTTTCTTAATTTATTCTTAATAATATAGAAACTCTTTTTAAAATAAAGTATTACAAATATATGTTTGCACTTTGTTAAGATGCCTCCGGTTTGTATTTAATACCCAAGTGTGTTTGCAACATCTCTTCAAAAACACAGGGGGGCAGTTCCCTTTGCTATTCTGTAGGCAAGTGTCGGCCTTGTAGCGGATGCAAGCCAGGGGAATGTGCGGAAAGGCGGTGTGACATTAGAGCACTTGGAAACACCAGGCAGGCTGCAGGCCTGATGGCATAAGCATGGAGCCCTATCAACAGTGAGTTACAGCTGTCCAGGTGTGAGATAAGTGTCTGGACTAATACCTGCACCGCTGTATGGATACCTGGGTGAGGTAAGCATGTACAATGCAAATAAACCTGCCGACGCAAGTCACTGCCTTGGTGTGGGCAGAGAAGGCTCGGGTGTTATTAGGGGCGGGTTTGTTAATTTTGTCACTCCAGTCAAAGCTCAATTTAGAAACATGTCATGATTCTCTTCACTCTGGGACGGGGACACCGTGCGGTTGTTAACCATGATGGAGCAGTCTTGGAGCAGACAGGCCTTCCTCCAGAGGGACAGCGTCTTTGCCTTGTTGGCCCATATCCAAGCAGAGATGTCAGCCAGGCATACAGAATGCATGTTGTCACCCAGTTGGGTGTTGGAAGGGGCAAGGAGGAGTTACGTGTCATTCACGCAGAAATGATAAGAGAGCCCATGTAAGGATATGATACAGCCAAGTGACTTGGTGTGTAAAGAGAAAAGGGCATCACACCAATCCCCAGATACTGATCCTCTCCATGTCACCTGGTAGAAGCTGCCTGTCATGTAGGATGCAAACCAAGTGTGCAGAGCCTGAGAGGGTGGAAAGGGGGGTCTGATTGTTCAGGCTCAAATGCAATTAATAGATCTAATAGGATGAGAACCGGACACAGAATCAGCTTTGACAATGCTAAGAGCCTCTGTGGCAGAGAGCAGTGTAGGTTCAGGGGCACTCCATGAATCCCGATTGGTAAAAGTTGATCACAGACAGCAAGCATAAGTGTTTTGGAAAGACTGGAAGAAAATCTATACCATTTACATATGTGAGAATAGTACATTGTACCAATGAATGGCACTGTTGGTATTTGTTAACTTATATGCTCAAATATATTGGATTTTGAATCATTGTAAGGTAAAATGTTTTACACAATTCCTTTGTACTGACATGATTTGGAATCAAACTAGTATGTCAAACAATTTAGTTAAAAAAATAGTTTATTAACTTAGATCTTGCACACTGTTTATTCGGTCAAAAATTATGACCTAAAACACCAAATAATGATGACATTTCTATTGGTTTGAAACCGGACTGGATACAGATTTGGAAACATGCAACTTTTATATTAACAAGAATACATTTTATAAAAATGTAATTAAGTAAACACCTGTTCTTGTTTAGGTGCCGGCTCTAGCCTTTTGGGGCCCTAAGCAAACTTATGCCTGGAGCTGACCCTGGGTGTACTGTTCTCAAATGGCCATATATCCATATTGCAGCAAGTGGAAAGAGATGGAAAACAGAGGCAACCGTCTTTAGGCTATTGCACTTTCCACTCCATTCGAGGTTGGCGTTGTGGAAAGGAATTATATAACCAATGTTTTTGCCATAATTCATATTTTCAAAGTTTTTGTCATAATCGATACTGCACGGCGGTGCTCCAAATAAAGGTAGGATTGGAAGAATACTAAAGTGAGCTTACGCTTTCCAAGTGACATTAGTAATGTGAACGTATCTCTAAGCCTTAGTGTAATTTAGTGTTTTATTATTCATGTTTCTTATTGACTGAAACTGAATGAGTCATAATCCCCATGAACCTTGCAGTAAAACTGGAAAAGCATTTGTTTGCATTCTTATACTTCATTTCTTCCCCAGGGGATTTTCAGATCTACTTCAAATAAGGTCTGTCTTGTGTAGTTTACACCCTCTTGCCATTTAGATAACTGTGTAAATATCTAAAGGACAAGTTGGCTATGACAAAAACTATGAAGGCAACGACTGAAGAAAGGGTCCACCAGGAGTGTTTGGGAATAAAATGAATTAGCTATGAACCAAACACCTGGTATAGGGAAACAGGCTGCCCAGAAAGTTTTGGCAACCAAAACTTTTGAATAGTTTAAGCTACAAAATATTTCTACTCCATTAGTTAAAGATATCTTCTTGGAACATGAACACATTATTTTCTACACAGAAGATCCTACATTATTGCCAGATGATATTCTGAACTTAAAATCTTTCTGATGCATTTTACCTCTTTTCAGTAATTTTGTCACTGATTTATAATTGCCCAATACAACGATAAATATTGACCATTATTATTATAGTCTTCAAGATATTCTCCAGATGTTTTTTTTACTTTACAGTTGAAAGGTATTGTCCCAAATAAAAATACAGTAAACTACCTACAACTAAATGATAAAGGGAAAAAAATGTAATGCTTTTTGTTTGGTGGTTTGAGTCGCCCCCAAATTATTTTTTCATGTTTAGATGTCCTTAGGTTTATTGGCTGGGACTGGTGTGAACAACCGGAACTGCATGAGACAGTGCATGTCGCTAAAACAGAATAAGGTAACAATATTATCCATACTTTGTCCTTCTTAGTACTGCCCCTATATCTAACGGGACCTGCCAGAGAAACAGCGCATGTACTCAGTCATCCAGGGGTCAAAGTCAGGTTTGGCTTTGGTCAAATTCTCCACCTCTGCCGACTGCACTCTCCGCCTGTCTGCTTTCTGCACTTGCTTTTCTACCTCCCGTCTGGTTTTGGCCCGTAATGCTGACTCGTGAATCTGAGGACATACAAAATTAGTTAGTAAAGAAAGTACAGAAATACCGTAGGCCAGTGGCTGGAAATTCTCTATGGAACATTATTGTAGTTCAGGGCCAAACTACATTTCCGCCAGAGCTGCCCCATTGGTCCAGTACAGTGAATCAACGAAATGTATATTTTCATTGATGATTGAGTAATCACCTCCTTGGTTGATGCAGCTGGGCCCACATTGTGGGTCTTTTTGCTAGCCATCTCAACTGGCTTATCACCCATTCCATACATGGCAAATGGATGTCTGTTTTCCTTGCTGGTCACTTTGGGCTCTCGTAGCTGACTCCTTGCCCTTGGGGGCTTTCTGGACTGTTTAGCTTTAGTTCGGGGATATGTCTTCTTCCCTGAATCAATAACAGTTAATCCATTTTCCCGCTTCTCTCCCTGTAGCTCTTCGTAGCCTCCTTGAACAGCACCCTGTCTATCTAAAGAGGAAGAGGAATATTCTACATGATATTGCCTTTTTACAATTTATGTCATAAAAAGTTGATACAATGCAGTGATAACTGCTCAGCTATTACAGTTTAATAGTAGTTAAATTGTTTAAATCTTTGTTATAAACTTCCAAAATGTAAGCTTTTTAAATAAAGGTGCTAGAATCTTATCTCTTTTTGTTATGTGGTTATCCGTATAACAGGAGAACCCGTTTGGTTCCCGAAATAAAACTGGTTTCACGTAGACCCCTTTTGACAGAGGGTTCTACATGGAGCCAAAATAGGTTTTAACTGGAACCCAAAGTTTTTTTTTCTATGGAGACAGTCCTGAATTTTTGTTTAAAAAAATGTGTGTGATAGTGCAGGAAAATGAATACATGAATATTGATTGTACATGTTTATTTTGAAGTAACCTAGTTAATAACGAACTGTAAGCATTTAAAATTGAGCGTAAAAATGATTTACCAATGGGCGAAGAAGTCCCCGGAGATGCAAATTCTTGCCGGACGTTTTCTGCAGTCGGTATCTTTTGTTCCAGTGGTTCTTTGGCTGTACTTTCCCTATTACGTTCAAGCAGTGAATCTTTTAGAACTATTGGCTCAACTCTACTAGGAGTGGACCTACTGGATTCCGAGTCGCTGTCACCGTTCCAAAACCACGGATTATGCGTTTGTTCCAGAAGTCTTCTGGTCAGTCGGTATTTTACCATCTCCTCATAGCATTTAGCGTAGGTTTCCCATTTCGGATCCTTGAATCGCTTCATATACTCCGTTCGGTTCCTCTTTGTAACCATTCCTAGTTCCTTCTTGTTAGACCTTTGTCAAAAATAAAATGTTATTTCATTTTTCTTGCCATGTTCTGTTGTAAAACTGCTATAGTTTATAATAGTGGGCGTTCGATACTAATCTCGCGCCCGACATTTAAACTTTAACAGAAGAGCTCCAGTCAGGGTTGCCAGATCTTATCGAGTGAAAACCGAGATCCACCCGCGGACTCCACGAAAGAAACAATCTGTAAATTGACCCAGGAAACCGTCACACCTGGCAACGGCGGCTACAGTACAATCCCCCTCGCAAAAAGACACCAATAAACAGCTGAAACGCTAAATTGAGGAACTCCCTCCTGTGCTGTCCTTCCACAGCCCATCCAAACACGTGACATCATACAGAGGGCGTTCTTGAAACGACCCATCCAAATTAAGCAGTTATTTATCATTCTTATTCCCGATTAACTAATACAGGTAGTTATAATTATTTAGTTATGCGCCAGATATTGCATTTCATTGACTGTTATATTCGTGAACTGTTACTACAATATTATTTTAATCATAATCATTATTAATACGATTAAGCTACCCCTACCTTTTAATAAAAGAATACCAATGTTGTATGGTCATTAAGTACTTAAGACAATAAAAAGAGAAGCCAATGTATAGACGTAAATGTAGCTTACGCTGCAAGCATTGCAAAATGTGAGCGAAAATGCATCATGCCCACTTATGTCTATCGAATTTCGAATTAATTCACCACAGAACTAAATTAATTATATTAGTTTAACTATTTCAAATGGCATGTAGAGACATTTTAAATTCTTAATTTCTGCTATATTTGCAGCATATACTTACGAGCTCGAATTTCACGGAAGCAAAACACAACAGATGGTGTTTCGTTTGTTGTAATCATTCGATGGCTCTAAGCCCCGCCCTCCAGTTGAGATGGATTTAAAAATAAATTTCCCCTGAACAGTTGGGGAATTCACCAGAATAGGGTGAGGCTTCACTGACCAAACGACACGTGCATATAATTTATGATAATCGTTTGAATACTTTACGTGGTAAATGTAAACATTGCCTATAATACTGCTGTTCGCTAAAATTGTATATCTGCAGAATTATCTGATCTTAACTCCCAGGAGAGCTGGAACGCATCGTTTTCCTCCATCCTTACTCTAATAAGGACTTATTGAACAGTTGATTAGATTAGCCGAGCAAAAGCTGACAGTGTTTGGTCAAAATCGGATGGCCAGTGCTTTGGTGTAGGTAATGGAAAATTAGTTATTTAAGACATCCAGACTTCTTTTATGTCCTTGAAATATGATATTGGTGTCAAGAGACAAATCTGGGATTCTGCTTAGTTTAAAGTAGAGGAGCAAGCATGGCACATTCCAATGAAGTCATGCTGGAGTTGCGTTTCACACCAAGCCATATCAAGAGCGAGTTCTCTTGTCTATTTAGAGATCCAAATGCCAGTCAGTTTGCACCAAGCAGCAGCCTGTATACTATATTCTGTAACTCTTGATTATGGTAATAACCAATATGTTTGTCAGTGAAGGGCTTGACAGTTTTAGTAGTCAATAAGCCTTTGTATTTCTTAACGTCATGGAAATGACAATATGTATCATACAATTTAATCAGCATTCAATTCTAAAACTTTTCGTGGTGGTGGCCATTTCGTTGTGACCTGTGCATGCCTATGATTAGTCTAAAAGATGATGTTCTTTAATTAACTACATTAGTACGGCTTAATGATCAAACAGACATGAAAAATACCAAATAATGGACTTTAATAACTTAATATTTATGTACATTTACATTCGCATGTTAAATAATAACATGACATGTTTCGTTCTTCGTGTTGATGTTGGTTCACATTTGATGATTTTCCTCCAGGTAAGCCATGGTAACAAAATAAAATTGTGCCAAAACCTGTCCAGTGACAACAGTGTTGTTCCTCTCCGCGATCCTGAGCAACAGACGCATAAGATAATGATTTAGAAGCACTTGCGGTGGACAATGCTGGGGCCTGCCTCGTCGTATTCCTGCTTGCTGATCCACATAGCCTGGAAAGTGGACAGGGAAGCCAGGATGGAGCCACCGATCCAAACGGAGTATTTACGCTCAGGTGGGGCAATGATCTACGGGGAAAACGGTCGATAAAAATCAATAAAAAACATGTATTGGTGAGATCTCGTTTTAACAGTATATGTATGCTTATATTGAAATGTTGTCATTGATTGTACATTCTATAATTACCTTGATCTTCATTGTGCTGGGGGCCAGGGCAGTGATCTCCTTCTGCATACGATCAGCAATACCAGGGTACATGGTGGTACCACCGGACAAGACGTTGTTGGCGTACAGGTCCTTACGGATGTCAATGTCACACTTCATGATGCTGTTGTAGGCAGTCTCGTGAATACCGGCAGACTCCATACCTTTTCGGATTATAACGTATTAAATACGCAATTTCTCTAATTTGACCAACATAATAACCATATATATTCGGCGTACTATAAGGCAAGTTATGAATTATTATTACATACCAATGAAGGAAGGCTGGAAGAGGGTCTCAGGGCAACGGAAACGTTCGTTACCAATGGTGATGACCTGACCGTCGGGAAGCTCGTAGCTCTTCTCCAGGGAGGAAGAGGAGGCGGCGGTGGCCATCTCATTCTCAAAGTCCAGAGCAACATAGCACAACTTCTCTTTGATGTCACGCACGATCTCACGCTCGGCTGCATTGAACAATAGTTTTTATCAGAACATAGAAAATATGCATGCGTGCCTCTTATGCGTATTTGTGAATTTTACAGATTACGCATGACACTCTTGGTGTCTTAGAGGACAAACGAAAACTCACCAGTTGTGACGAAAGAGTAGCCGCGCTCGGTGAGAATCTTCATGAGGTAGTCTGTCAGATCGCGACCAGCCAGATCCAGACGCATGATGGCGTGGGGAAGAGCATAACCCTCATAGATGGGGACGTTGTGGGTCACACCATCGCCGGAGTCCAGCACAATACCTTTAAAACAAATTAAAATCCGTTTGACTCGGATGGTAATAGACAAATGTCAGGCAACACGTAGAAAACTATTTGTTTCAGATTGTGTGCAAACATGCGCAATTCCTTACCAGTGGTACGACCAGAGGCGTACAGGGACAGCACAGCCTGGATGGCAACATACATGGCTGGGACGTTGAATGTCTCAAACATGATCTGGGTCATCTTCTCTCTGTTGGCTTTGGGGTTCAAGGGGGCCTCAGTGAGCAGGGTGGGGTGTTCCTCTGGGGCCACACGCAGCTCGTTGTAGAAGGTGTGATGCCAAATCTTCTCCATATCATCCCAGTTAGTGATGATACCGTGCTCGATGGGGTACTTCAATGTGAGGATACCTCTCTTGCTCTGAGCTTCATCTCCTACGTAGGAGTCCTTCTGACCCATACCGACCATGACACCCTGGAGGAAATGGTGATTGTTTGGCGTAAGTGGTACATAGCCTAAGACCATTAAAATGTATTTGAAACACATAGATGGACACTAAAGGAAATTACGCAATATGGGCTTGTTTCTGGTATCTTTGGATAGCACATCCTACCTGATGACGAGGGCGACCAACGATGGATGGGAAGACAGCTCTGGGGGCGTCATCACCGGCGAAGCCAGCCTTCACAAGGCCAGAGCCGTTGTCGCACACAAGAGCGGTAGTCTCTTCGTCGTCACACATCTTGGGTTCTTAGTAACACACATATAAATAACTGTCATATTTCTGCACACGCACGCACACTGCACAGCACAATGCAACACGTCGGAAAACAACGTAACACACATTACCTAAGCCGTAGGTCTACCAAAGTAGTTATGACTATTGTATCCTACACACCACCACTAAATATTACTCCCCGCAATATAATTTTTTTGGGAACAACTGGTATTGCGGCCCTATTTTAGAGGATTGTAGATGTATATAACATATTTTGACTTTTTACACACTATATTCATGTTTGGAGGAATAAAGGCATATCTCTATGTTAGTGTTAAGCTTTGTCTTGCGCTAGGTAAATTACTAATACAATTAATATACTGACGTCACCAGCCTTTTCCACCGTCATGGAAGCTGCAACATCTTTACAAGGCATACTACTAGTGGATTGAGCACTGTGTTTCGCAATGGGCTAGGTTAAATACAATTGAAACACCAATTATTGTAAAAAAATATGTTACTGTGACTTAAGAAGAACAGGAAGATATAAAATAATATTTGGTTGAATTAAGCAAATTAATTTAGATATAAGAAATTTCTTTTGATCCTGGACTTAATATACTATGTGCTTTCTTAGTACACCAAAAGTGATATCTGTGATATTGAAAATACTCAAAAAATCGGATAAAATATGACCTCTTGATGTTGCGTTACATACCCTTAACGTTTTTTAAGTTAATTGGCTAGGATGCAAGTATTATTTTACATTTACATGGTTATTTCATTTCTTTAAATTAGGTTACATTCCAGCGTTAATATCTTCATATGCCCTAAACGGATGTCATACACCAATTGGTTATGTCAGAAATTATCTCTCGGACTAGGTCGTATTGTTTCTCAACTCAGGGGAACAACTACGATTTCTTTAATTGTGAAGGGCCTATTCAGTATTTAGGTAACCAACTCTAATAGCTATTTTGTTAGTTGTTTCATAAGCATAAAAAGAAGGGTTTAACAAGTATTCAATCAGAAAGGATAATGTGTCTTATCTATTCTAACCATCCACGATTAATTTGTTCTACAACTCAATTCGTAATTGGCATGCGTAATTCCTCCATGTGACACCACTACCAATATCTTTCGTAATAATTTATAGATTCCGCAGATGTAAAATAAAAATGTAAAAAATCTGGGTATATCCATGAGATCAATCCATGAATAGTAGATCCGATCAAGGATTTGGTTGGTTCCAGGTTCCTTACCTTTGGTGGTCTCAGTCTCCGATGAAGCTCAGAACGCAGAATGCAACTGCTGCTGGATCGAGCTACACTGGCCCTTCCAACCTTATATATTCACCGCGTTTGGCCAATTTCCCTTACCCATAATTGAGAATGTCTACGTATTCCATTGGACATTTTCCCAGCCGTCATCCATATTAGGTTCTTTGGGGTGACAGGTGGGGGGGACTTCGTAGGCAGTCTACAGGGCTCCCTGGTTTCGAAGTGAGCAGTGCTTTCCATGTATGGAACTGTGATCCTGGTTCCAAATCACCGTGCCAGGGCCGTATATGGGGAGCCCGTGATTTGTAAGACAACCTTGTGGCAGCAAACTACAACTGCAAACAAGATCTCCGTTGAAAGCTCTTCCCTTATCGAGGATCGGAACTTTATAGCCATATAGGAATGACAAAACCAAGGAAGGTAGTTGCATTAATTGTATTGTAGTATAGGCCTACTACATACTGACTACAAAACAAAGGTAACCTGTGCTCGGATTTCCTTTCAAATAATTTTATTGCGACAGCTATTTTAACATTGTAGTCTTATTATTTTGTGATTATGCTAGCTGTATGGAAAGTTCAAGTGTTAGGCCCCTATGTTTGAAGTCGCAACTTTTTGGTGAAAGAAACAATAATAAAATGGTATCATCATTAGTTTATTTCAGTGTGCAGCTGTAGCCTGGTTTTGCTTATTTATTGGCTATAGCTGTTCAACGCTCTCGAACAAGGGTCAGGGTAAGGGTTGTAGAAAACCAATGTATGTCAGTTTTCTTATGCCAAATAGATAATATGGCAGTTTATGCAATCTATTTTAGACATTTCAAGACATTATGCCTGTATCTAAAATAAATGGATGGACACTTAATGTCCCAAATCACAGTAATTGCTAGGGTGGTTCAAACACACCCATGAGAAGCAAACACACAT
Source organism: Esox niger (assembly GCA_016801105.1). Lineage (NCBI taxonomy): Eukaryota > Metazoa > Chordata > Actinopteri > Esociformes > Esocidae > Esox > Esox niger. Next base: position 79,124 of record JACXGJ010001090.1, on the reverse strand, counting down.
CCCATGCCCCAACACATTCCCAAGATTGATTCCATTCACCTTAATGTTCTTACACAACAATCTATTACTTCTCATTTGTGGTGGAACTCTAAAGGTCTTATCCATTAGTCATGTCTTTATTTACACTATTTATCCTGTGCATAGAATTTTAATTGTAAAAATTTATAGGATTCCTTTCAGTGGTCCTCCTGGTGTTATTGTGTAGGTGTTTATTTGGTGGCAAATAGCCTAGTGGTAAAAGCATTTAACAAATTAACAAAAGGTTTTTAGAGCAAATAAAATCTGTACATTGTTCCCAGATCATTGCTTATTACATGGTATAAAAATATAACGTGTATCCTGAACCTAGGCCTATGATATAGTATGTTTAATGAAAAATGGTAGTGCAACCTTTCTGATTTCTTTCAATAGAAAGACAACAGGAACAGGCAGTTGAATCTTCAGGTAGCCTCAACTAATGCCTACTTGGCCTACTTAGTAAACCCACGTCTAGAAACAAGGGTTTACCAAGTATTCTGTTAGATATGCCTTACATTTGTATGATAACATTGTAGGCTATTGTGTGGCGGGCTACATAAAAAACCCAACCAATGTTAGTAGGTGTACTTCTAACACGTCTCAGGATTCAAAGGATCGGTTATCCCAGCTGCTGCCACTCCACTGCCCCCCCTCCCCCAGCAGGTGATTCAAGTCTGGTCAGAGGGGAGGCAGCAACTGCCACTACGCCCTCCCCCTTTCACCAAGTGAACATAATCAGCTTAGCCACCCATGAAACCACTTTGGCCTGGGTTGAAGAAGCCCACACTCTTACAGAAAATGTATAGAAGCAAAAAGTGTTTTATAAAATTTCATACAATAGTTTGTGGCATATGTAGTATACCTATACACTGTAGACATAAAAAATACGACACAAGTGGAAGTAGTTACCAAGCTATGAGTGGTTTGCCCCCCTAAAATGTATATTCCCCTAATGTGATGTCTTTGTGGTAAGGGCTTTTTAATTAGAGAACTACAAACTTGCAGTGGAAAGTGATTTCAGGGGCACACAAAATGTCAAATATAATAACAAATACAATATTCTTGAAAAAATCATTTGGATGAGAGATTCAAACTGCAAAATATTGAAGGCTTAATAAATTGTATTTTATGCCTACATATTTTCAAAGATGTTAATGAGCAATACCTTGGAACCTGGCAAAATCGCATTCATTCACTGAAAGTAAGTGTTAAAAATACATATAATTATCTTTCAAGAACAATGTTTGTTTTTATGCCGACATAGATAAGAAAATCTAAAATTTTCACTATTATACTCTAAATAAGATTTGGGCATAAATGGCATTGCATAATAAGATTGACACTTCTAGTCACATGTAAATGTATTTAAACAATTAACATACAATATTGGATAGAAGAAAAATACAACAGTGTAATAGCACCCTCTTTTGGCAAAGAAGTGTTTTCCCACTTCATTGAAATGATAGCGAACAAAAATGTAAACATCAAGCAAATCCAGTAATTAATCTTCTAGCTGTAAGGCTCTGTATTATTAGTTTTCTATTTAAAAAATGAATAGAATATTATTCATATCAGCATGATTTTATTTTACATCTAGGGCTCATAGTTTCACACAAAAATCATCAAAATATATTTTATTACCTTACTACAACATATAGTGAGATTAATCAATATATATGCCTTAGCATTCAAGCTCTAATGGACAAACACAATGGGAAAAGATACAGTTATGGACAGACCACCCGTCCCCCCCCCTGCTGAAAGGACATGGCTGGATTCAATCCGAGGAGGCAGGCTCATGTCCCCTGGAGGCAGAGGATCCGGATACCATTGTTTTGAACATGTGGTAGCAAACTAGCTTGGTAACTGTTTATACATTGCTGAGTTTGCAAGCAATCCAAAAAGTTAGCTTGCTTGTTGACAGCTAGTCGGAAAGCACACATTTAGATGGTTGGATCCTCTTATCATTTGGCTTGGAGGCTTTAGAAGAAAACTATAACGTTGAACATGTGAAGCATCTAGAAGGTTCACTGTAGACATTTCTGGCACCTTCAACGGTAACATAATTTCAGATTTATAGGAACCACCAATCAGCATCCAGTATGTGGCAACAAGACTGGGTCATGTTAGCAAGGGGCAGAACAAAGTCAATAGCAACCAAGCTAGAGCACCAATACACTGGTGCTCATACACTGTACAGTAAATACCTCATATCGATCTAACTGCCTCGCTATTGACCTCCCTTGTTCTTCGACTCTAACGTGACCGTATCCCGGGAGGGTAGCCCATCCAAATAAAAAGCCACTTGAACACCACTGCACACTACGGAAGTCCTGTAGCCCAAGGCAGTTAAAAATGTTGCAAGGCCATGTAATGGTTGCTATAGCCAATTGTTTGATTCCGTCGATTGATGGGCCTATAATTGTTCATTACTAGTTCTTTAAAACCCTAAAGCAATTCTACCTTTAACCTAACATATATCCCTATAGAAATCGGTAATGGACATTTGATTGTTTTGTAGGCTAGTTCACACTAATCAAATATATGTATGTATATACAGTGGATATAATGTCTACACACCCCTGTTAAAATGGCAGGTGTTTGATGTAAAATAAATTAGACAAAGATGTTTAATGTGATCTGTAACGTGAACAATTAATTTGAAAAACAAACTGAAATTTTAGAGGGGGAAAAAAAAAGAACTCACAATAAGCTGTTTGCATAAGTGTGCATACCCTTAAACTAATACTTTGTTGAAGCACCTTTTAATTTCATTTCAGCACTCAGTCTTTTTGGGTAGGAGTCTATTAGCATGGCACATCTTGACATGCCAATTTCTGCCCACTCATCTTTGCAAAAGCTTTCCAAATCTGTCAGATTGCGAGGACATCTCCTGTGCACAGCACTCTTCAGATCACCCAACAGGTGTTCAATTGGATTCAGGTCTGGGCTCTGGCTGGGCCATTCCAAAACGTTAATCTTCTTTTGCTGGATGCTTTTGTGGATTTGGAGGTGTGCTTTGGGTCGTTGTCGTGCTGAAAGGTGAACTTCATCTTCATCTTTCTAACGGATGCCTGAATGTTTTGTGCCAAATTGCCTGGTATTTGGAACTGTTAATAAGTCCCTCCTCCCTGACTAAGGCCCTGGTTCCAGCTGAAGAAATACAGCCCCAAAGCATGATGCTGCCACCACCATGCTTCACTGTGGGTATGGTGTCCTTTGGGTGATGTGCAGTGTTGTTTTTGCACCAAATGTACCTTTTGGAATTATGCCCAAAAAGTTCAACCTGTTTCATCAGACCATAACACATTTTTGCAAACTTCAGCCGGGGCTGGATGTGATTCTTTGTAAGAAAAGATTGTTGTCACATGTTGCACACAGCCAATACTTGGCAGAAATTCCTGCAGCTTCTTTAATGCTGCTTTAGGCCTCTTGGAAGCCTCCCAGAACAGTTTTCTTCTTGTCTTTTCATCAGTTTTGGAGTGACGTCCACTTCTTGGTAATGTCTCTGTTGTGCCATATGTTTGCCACTTCATGATGACTTCACCGTGTTCCATGGTATATCTAATGCTTTGGAAATTATTTTGTAACCTTCTTCTGACTGATATCTTTCAACAATGATATCACGGACCATGGCTTTTGCTCTGAGATGCAACTAAGAAAAAACTGCTGACAATTTCTTTGTGATTAATCAGAGACTTTATATGATGGCAGGTGTGAAATGACTTCTATTTAACATGAGTTTGAAGGTGTTTTTCCTCCTTGAAGATTTCGGTTTGTTTTTCAATTGAATTCTTCACATTATAGGTCACATTAAAAGTGGAACATTTCTGACATGATATCTTTGACTCATTCTTTTACATCACAAAAAACAGGCATTTTAACAGGGGTGTGTAGATTTTTTTATCCATTGTATACATACATATACATTGGGGCAAAAAAGTATTTAGTCAGCCACCAGTTGTGCAAGTTCTCCCACTAAAAAAGATGAGAGAGGCCTGTAATTTTCATCATAGGTACACTTCAACTATGAGAGACAAAATGAGAAAAAGAAATCCAGAGAATCACACTTTAGGATTTGTAATGAATTTATTGGTAAATTCCTCAGTAAAATAAGTATTTGGTCACCTACAAACAAGCAAGATTTCTGGCTCTCACAGACCTGTAACTTCTTCTTTAAGAGGCTCCTCTTTCCTCCACTTGTTGCATGTATTAATGGCACCTGTTTGAACTTGTTATCAGTATAAAAGACACCTGTCCACAACCTGAAACAGTCACACTCCAAACTCCACTATGGTCAATACCAAAGAGCTGTCAAAGGACACCAGAAACAAAATTGTAGACCTGCACCAGGCTGGGATGACTGAATCTGCAATAGGTAAGCAGCTTGGTGTGAAGAAATCAACTGTGGGAGCAATTATAAGAAAATGGAAGACATACAAGACCACTGATAATCTCCCTCGATCCGGGCTCCACACAAGATCTCACCCCGTGGGGTCAAAATGATGACAAGAACGGTGAGCAGATATCCCAGAACCACACAGGGGGACCTAGTGAATGAACTGGGACCAATGTAACAAAGGCTACCATCAGTAACACACTACACCGCCAGGGACTCAAATCCTGCAGTGCCAGACATGTCCCCCTGCTTAAGCCAGTACAGGCCCGTCTGAGGTTTGCTAGAAAGCATTTGGATGATCCAGAAGAGGATTGGGAGAATGTCATTTGGTCACATGAAACCAAAATATAACTTTTTGGAAAAAACTCAACTCGTCGTGTTTGGAGGGGAAAGAATGCTGAGTTGCATCCAAAGAACTCCATACCTACTGTGAAGCATGGGGGTGGAAACATCATGCTTTGGGGCTGTTTTTCTGCAAAGGAACCAGGACGACTGATCCGTGTAAAGAATGAATGGGGCCATGTATCGTGAGATTTTGAGTGAAAACCTCCTTCCATCAGCAAGGGCATTGAAGATGAAACATGGCTGGGTCATTCAGCATGACAATGATCCCAAACACACCGCCCTGGCAATGAAGGAGTGGCTTCGTAAGAAGCATTTCAAGGTCTTGGAATGGCCTAGCCAGTCACCAGATCTCAACCACATAGAAAATCTTTGGAGGGAGTTGAAAGTCCGTGTTGCCCAGCGACAGCCCCAAAACATCATTGCTCTAGAGGTGATCTGCATGGAGGAATGGGCCAAAATACCAGCAACAGTGTGTGAAAACCTTGTGAAGACTTACTGAAAACATTTGACCTCTGTCATTGCCAACGAAGGGTACATAACAAAGCACTGAGATGAACTTTTGTTATTGACCAAATACTTATTTTCCACCATAATTTACCAATAAATTCATAAAAAAATCCTACTTTGTGATTTTCTGGATTTCTTTTCTAATTTTGTGTCTCATAGTTGAAGTGTGCCTATGTTGAAAATTACAGGCCTCTCTCATCTTTTTAAGTGGGAGAACTTGCACAATTGGTGGCTGACTAAATACTTTTTGCCCCACTGTAGATAGATAAATAGATATACAAACAATGGGGGAGAACAAGTATTCGATACACTGCTGATTTTGCAGGTTTTCCCACTTACAAAGCATGTAGAGGTCTGTAATTGTTATCATAGGTACAATTCAACTGTGAGATACGGAATCTAAATGTATGATTTATATATAATTAATTTGCATTTTATTGCATGACATAAGTATTTGATACATCAGAAAAGCCGAACTTAATATTTGGTACAGAAACCTTTGTTTGCAATTACAGAGATCATACGTTTCCTGTAGTTCTTGACCAAGTTTCCACACAGTGCAGCAGGGATTTTGGCCCTCTCCTCCATACAGACCTTCAAGTGTTGGGGCTGTCGCTGGGCAATATGGACTTTCAGCTCCTTCCAAAGATTTTCTATTGGGTTCAGGTCTGGAGACAGCCTAGGCCACTCCAGGACCTTGAGACGCTTCTTACGGAGCCTCTCTTTAGTTGCCCTGGTAACTTCAGGTCGTTGTCATGCTGGAAGACCCAGCCACGACCCATCTTCAATGCTCTTACTAAGGGAAGGAGGTTGTTGGCCAAGATCCATCCCTGATGTCCTTACACAGCTCTCTGGTCTTGGCCATTGTGGAAAGGTTGGAGTCTTGTTTGATTGAGTGTGTAGACAGGTGTCTTTTATCCAGGTAAAGAGTTTAAACATTTGCAGTTAATACAGGTAATGAGTGGAGAACAGGAGGGTTTCTTAAAGGAAAACTAACAGGTCTGTGCGAGCTGGAATTCTTACTGGTTGGTAGGTGATCAAATACCTATGTTATGCAATAAAATGCTAATTAATCATTTAAAAATCATACAGTGTGACTTTCTGGATTTTTGTTTTAGATTCTGTCTCTCACAGTTGAAGTTTACCTATGGTAAAAATGACAGACCTCTACATGCTTTGTAAGAAGGCAAACCTGCAAAATCAGCAGTGTATCAAATTCTTGTTCTCCCCAATGTATGCGTGTGTGTGTGTGTGTGTGTGTGCATGTATTATTGTGAGGAAATGTGGCTGGTTCTAGGTTTCTCTTTAATTAAATGTATTTATTTTATAATCCTGAAAAAGGCCATCTTTGTGGTTCTAGTGTTAACTTTTTGTTTTGTTTAGTGTGAACATATTCGTTGATGTGAATCAAAGAACGATGGGCTGTAGCAACCATTACATGTCCTTGTAATGCTGCTGCATAATAAGTTAGGCCTAATTTGACATTCGAATCATTATCTCATTTGAACAACTTAGTAAAAAAAACTATTAGTATAAAAAAAGTTGTAAATTGTTTTACTTTATCATTTTTTTACTAAGTCATTCAAACAAGAAAAATGTAGTCTCTGGGCCCAAGAAATGTTTACTGCCTTGGGCTTCAGTGCTTCCGTAGCAAACACAGCCGTTGATACAAATACAACTAACATAGACACTTCTACTAATGACTGCTGTAAATAAACTTAGAAATTAAATTTGGTCACTTGTAACTTGCTGATAGGACATTCAACTAATTTGAACTTAAAGATCTGCATTGAAACAAAGCTTTAATCTTTGTTTACACAAGCAGCCTAATTCATATATTCTTGCTCGGCAACTTTGTATTTTGCGTCTACAAAACAGATCTTGTTATATCAAATCATTTTCACAGCTAATCTGATCGGTGGAAAAAGGTTCAGAATTGGGCAGCCTGTAAAAAATACAGAATTACAATTTGAAGACCTTTTTTATGGTATTATGCATTTCAATGGCTTATTCTTGTTCATGCCTTTTGGTTAATCTTTGTTTAAGAAGGCCTTTACACAACAGAGCATGATGTTGTTTGTACAGCACAATCAAAATGTCAAGTCAACATTGTCAGATTGTCGGTGTTGACTGTCACATTTTTTGTCATTCTTTCAAATAATGTCAAAGTTATATTTTAGAATTTCCCTTACTATGGAAACCCAGCTTCACCTAGCATGATACTGTGAGTTTACAAGGCCAGGCACATACTGGCGTTTGGTTTGTTCTCAGATGCCAGAGCAATTAGCACCTGGTCCCGATAAGCAATTATCAGTTTGACTACTTCTCAGCAGTCGATGATCAGTTTAGCGCAAGTGCAAGAAATACCCTGTTCTTTTTCTGATTGTCAAATGCTAGCAATGGGTGCTCACCAAAACACAGCAGTTATAAGTAGTGCCAGCCCTAGCCTTTTTGGGGCCCTAAGCAACATTTTATTTGGAGGCCCCCTCTCCCTGAGTGGTAGGGACTCACAAGCAGTCGAGGGCCCGCCCCCTAACGGTTGAGGGCCCTAAGCAACCGCTTATGTTGCTTATGCCTATGGCCGGCCCTGATCGGAAGTAAAACAAGGTAAGAGGTCTCAAAGTCTATAAATTGCCTTAAGGCTCGGGCACATTATGTGCTTGATTTGCTCTCAGATGCCAAAGCAATTAGCATATTGTCTGGATTAGCAATTATCATGTTCACATTGATAACTACTCAGAAAAGAAAGGTTTAGACAATCAGTAAGTTATATCTTCTGCTCGCTTTTGTTGACGTTTGCTAGTGATTATGCATCAAGCGACTAGAGAATCAACAAGACTTAATGTTAAGCGCTAGTGTTAGGTGGTTAACAAAACAGTATGAGGCGAGTCATTTTCAAATACTGATTGTGCGCAAAAATAATCGTCTACACGGTCTGCTCATAAGTTGCCTAAGCGGTGTTAATGTGATAACCGCTAATCGATTAAGGTGCTAATTGCAAAAAATGCACCTATGTGGCTTACACTTTAAAAGTTTAAACAATTCTATAAATAAAAAAATATTTACATGTTTTTAGTAAGCAGATATACAAAGGTCTCAGCTTAAACTGATTAAAATTAAAAAAATAAGCACACTTGAAGATAAATTCTTTTAAACTTTTGTAAATCAAATATCCAGCATAAATTGAATCACAATAAAATTGTGAACAGCTTAAATAGACATATACATTTTGAGTGTACATTTTTACTCAATTATCACTTATACTTTGAACTGGCAGTTGTTTCCTTCACCTGGAATGTAAGATTTTATCTTATTGTCTACAGCCATTTCGACATTGTAGCTTATAGTTTGTTTAATATTGCCTAGTAAATAGGCCTAGTATATAATTCTCTCATACTACCATCTTTTTATTTTACATCCTAGATCACTTGAAACTAAAACATACAGAAGGGTGACAAATTAAAGGAAAACCTGACTAAATGAGTGGAGGATCTAACGATTACAGATGCTTCCACACAGGTGAACTGCATGATACAATTAAGAAATGAACATCCTATGATGCTCCGTGACGTGTTTAAAAAATGCAGATCAGACCCAAACCTTGAATGTGGATGAAGTTGTCAACAAACAGGAACGATGACTTTAAAAGAGGACTCATTATTGTCTCTACCAGGATGACAATACCCCATCCACAGGGCACAAGGGGTCCCTGAATTATCTGATGAGAATGGAAATGATGTGAATCATATACGATGGTCTTCGCCATCACTGCATCTGAACCCAACTAAACACCTATGGTAGATTTTGGACCAACGTGTCACAGCGCTCTACACAATCATCAAAAACAACAAATGAGGGAAAGTCTCTTGGGTAATCACGTTCCATCCCTCCAGTAGAGTTCCAGAGAGTCGCAGATCCCATGCGAAGAGGCATTGAAGCTGTTCTGGTGGAGTGTGGTGGCCTAACACCTTACTGAGATACTTTCCCCCTTTAATTTGTCAACTATCTGTATATACAAAGAGCACTTAATCGCATAGTGAGACTAGTAGTTCAGAGTTTTCTAACCCCTCAAGAAGGATCCTTGAGGATTTGGTTTCCTTAAAGAATGACAGTCCAACCCCCTGGCCCTCTTACAATGTTTTCCTCCCAGTTCTAAGAATCAGAGAGCAAAAATCAGTTTCCCCACATTTAAGGCCTGCCCATCCCCTCCCCCAATCTCTTCAACGCAACGCTTGCTTTTGACCCTCTTGAAGGAAGGCTTGTTTCTCCATCAACTTCCTGAAGAGGCCCTGCCGATTTCCCAGCAGCTGTGTGTGCTGACCGCACTCCACCACCCGCTGCTCGTCCAGAACTGCCACAGCGTCGGCATTCTGGATGGTGGAGAGGCGGTGCGCGATGATAAGTACAGTACGGCCCTCCATGAGCCTCTCCAGAGCCTCCTGGACAAGGAACTCATTCTCTGTGTCCAGAGCACTGAGAAAGGAGATGGGGGAGGAGCAGAAAAGTAGAATGAATCGCTAAGATACTGAAGGGTTCATCGACTCACATGATGTCACTCGGCTGGATCCAGCTTGCCTAGCGGTAAAGAGAAGTTGCAAAAGTGGGTCTTACCTTGTTGCCTCGTCAAGTAAAAGAATCTTTGGGTTCTGAGGAAAGGGGAAGGCATACATTACTATGTGTCCATATTACTCAACATTCTTTGTTGTAATCTGGTGTCATTAAAGTACCTTGAGCAAAGCCCTTGCAATAGCAATCCTCTGCTTCTGACCGCCTGTTGGTTAATGCAAAAAAAGAAGCACGAATGTTTGAGTATGTGAACTACATCAACTATTTAATAACATCACAGTTGAGTAAAAAGAGACATCCCTCTGTGCACGTATTCATCTGACCTGAGAGCAGTACTCCTTTCTCTCCCACGACAGTGTCAAAGCCTTTGGGGAAACCTTGGACAAACTGATAAGCATTGGCGATTTGTGCAGCCCGGTGGATTTCCTGCGCTGTGACCGTGTTGGAGTCAGGAGCTCCGTAGGCAATGTTTTCAGCAATGGAACAAGAGAAGAGTACAGGCTCCTGCAGACCCAAAGCAGGAGAACAGAACAGCATCAGACCACATTAAGCCACAGCTACATTTACAAGAACTTGTGAGGCCCAATAATAATAACAATAATGTAGTCAGGTGACAAATTACCTGGCTAACAGTTCCAATTTGATTTCTCAGCCAATAAGGGTTCAAATCTCTGATGTCATGCCCGTCGATAGTAATCAAACCTACGCAGCAACACAGACGTTTCAAGTCAGAAGACTTAATATAACAGAAAGGACGGCAGTGACAGGAAGCCCCTTTGAAAGGTGACATCCTGGAAGCAGTGCTCACCTGTGACTGGGTCGTAAAGACGGAGCAGCAAGGAGACTAGAGTGGATTTTCCTGATCCACTGGGGCCTACTACGGCCATGATGGAGCCAGACGGTATGGATAGACTCATGTCCTTTAAGATCAGGGCGTCTTTGCGGGTTGGGTAGGAAAAAGACACATTCTGAAACTCCAGCTGGCCCTTAAGCTGTTCTGGCCTCAGCACAATGCCCTCTACAAAGAAAGGACATGTTATGTGGACTGGCAAAATCTATAAACTTGACACTTTGATCACACTTTGCATGCACGCAGGCACACGCACACGCAGTAAGAATGGAGAGCCATGCTACTGACCATTGAGGGGAAACTCTGGCTTCCTGTCCAGTAGCTCCCATATCCGTGACCCAGCCCCAAAGCCTTTCATCAGCTCAGAGTAAAATGAGCTCAGACCTATTCAGCCACACAGAGAATTGAACAGATCCACAGCTGAGAAAATATTCTGACAAAGTAAGATTTAAGAAAAGTGACAATTCAAACAGTGTCATTTGTTTGCCAATTAATTTAGGGGAGGTTTCTCTTCAGAATGTATGTATAATTACAGATGCCTCACCTGAAATGCTAATGCCCACCCAGAAGGCATACATAAGGAAGGAAGAAAGCTCTCCGACAGTCATGTGTTCACTGGCCATCAAAAGCCCTCCCTTATACAACACGGATAGGATGATGATGTTGCCACTGAGTCCAGTCTGAAAAAAAGAATCCATAGAAAGTCAGTTACAACCCTAATGCCCTGAAGAAACACACTGGTCGGAAAAACAGAAGTTGCCATCACAGATGGCACAACAGTGGTTTTTGTCTTCCACCAAAGAGGCTGAGTAGTATTTTAACTAAACTCAATTGAGAAATTTCAACAATCAGTCCATTTACCTTTGTTCCCAGACTGGCACTGGTAAGCTAATACCTCGACACTGTTTGAAATGTCAATCATCTTCATAATTGCTTGCAAACCTAACTGAAACATGTGGCCCATGAGGGAGGACCTTTCAAATAGGACACATTGTGCCAGATTTGCAGAGATCCCTATACTGTCTCCCCAACCAATGAATTACTTCCTCCCCAGTTAGATTACAAACAGATGTTCTGAACATGTTAGGATGCTAATTATCACAGGGGAATGAGTCTTAACAAAACCATCCACCATCCAACCATTATGGCTTGGGAAAAAATCAAGTAACATTAAATGTCTGAAGGCTTACCACTCCAAAAAAGCCTGCCAGTAAAATGGCTTCCTTTTTAGCCAGGTGGAGAACATAGTTGGCCTTCTCCGTATACTTCTCCAACTCTGTCAGCTCCTTGCCAAATGCCCGAACTGTCCTAATGTTGCTGATACGCTCTTCTGCCAACTAAAAAAAGAGTGTCAGACGTATCAACCATTTTGAATTCCACATTCTGGTCAGAAAAACCAGGATGTTGATTGAGGTGTCTTTTTGCTCTGCTGTTTCCAGCCTCCGTAAGGATTGTAACAATGAGCAGCGATTAGTCTTACCTGTGTTGCTTCAGCCAGAGAGTCCTGTGTCCGTTTCGATATGGAGCGTAGGTACCTCCCACATATGACAGCCAGGCCAGCGATAGGAGGCACTATCATCAGAACAAAGGCTGCCAAACTGGGTGACACGTAAAACTGTTTGGAAAAAATATGCCAGCTTTGTTACCTTCTAAGAAAGGGCTCTTAAACCCTTTGATGAAACAACTGTAAATCCATTAATGACAAACAAGGAAGTGTGAACATACTGTATATTTTTTTAATACATTTCTGTGGTATTTATTTATTGGTAGTGACAGGGGGCTGGATTAGACCCATGCTACAGCAGTACATGTGCATCAGGGGTCCTGTGGTCAGAGGCCACAGCTTCGACCACTACCAATCAGTCATCATCAATTAATTAAACTATCCTATGTTTACTTTAATACAGCTAGGTCCGGAAATAACTGGTCACTTACACAAGTTTTGTTATTTTGACTGTTTACCAAAATATATTCAAGTTACAGTTAAATAATGAATGTGGGCTTAAAGTATAGCGTCTCAGCTTTAATTTGAGGGTATTATCTAAATGGGAGGAAAGGTTTAGGAATTACAGCTCTTTGATATGTAGCCCCCTTTTTTTCAAGTGACCAAAAGTATTTGCACAATTGTCTCAAAAGCTGTTTCATAGATAGGTGTGGGCTATGAATTATTTCTTCATCAATTAAGCAGGTAAAAGGTCTGGAGTTGATTCCAGGTGTGGCATTCTCATTTGGAAACTGTTGCCGTGAACCCATAACACACGGTCAAAAGAGCTCTACAATACAAGTGAAACAGGCCATCCTTTAGCTGCAAAATAAATCCACCAGCGAGATAGCAGGAAAATTAGGAATGGCCAATTCAACAGTTTGTTAAATTCTGAGAAAAATTGGACTCACTGGTGAGCTCTGCAACACAAAAAGGCCTGGACGTCCACGGAAGAAAACAGTGGTGGATGATCATAGGATCCTTTCCATGGTAAAGAACAACCCCTTCATAACATCCAACCAAGTGAAGAACACTCTCCAGAAGGTTGGCATATCATTATCCAAGTCTACCACGAAGAGAAAACTTCACCAGAGCAAATACAGAGGGTTCACAACAAGGTGCAAACCATTCATAAGCCTCAAGAATAGAAAGGCAGATTACACTTTGCCAAAAAACATCTGATCAAGCCAGCCCAGTTCTGGAACAGCATTCCTTTGGACAGATGAAACCGAGATCAACCTGTACCAGAATGATAGGAAGAAAAAAAGTATGTAGAAGGCTTGGAACGGCTCATGATCCGAAGCATACCAGATCACCTGTAAAACAGGGTGAAGGTAGTGTGCTGGCATGGGCATGCATAGCTTCCAATGGCTCTGGGTCACTAGTGTTATTTGATGATGTGACAGAAGACATAAGGAGCTGGATGAATTCTGAAGTGTGTAGGATTTTATTGTCTGCTCAGATTCAGACAAATTCAGCAAAGTTGATTGGACGGTGCTTCACTTTACAAATGGACAATGATCCAAAACATACTGCGAAAGTAACCCAGGGTTTTTTTAAGGCAAAGAAGTGGAATATTCTACAACAGCCATGTCAATCACCTGATCTCAACCCGATCAAGCATGAAAATTGTGTCAGTGTCCAGATATTTCCAGACCTAACTGTATAACATCTGGGTACATATCTGATAGTTAACCAAAGACAAAACACAAGGATGTATCTAGAAAATAATCTGATTGTCCTTGTTGAAGTAGGAACTTGTCAAACTCGGCAATCAGCATCATCTGAGTAACCATTACAATGGCAAAGAACAATGACATGAAGCCAAACAGCATAGTAGAGCCAGACACATTCCTGCTCATGGAAAACCAGTTCCTTCTCTTTAATATAATCACTTGCATTCCCAGCTAACTTTCGCAATGACCTAATAAAATGGACTTAGAAAACACACAGCAAATTAAATGGTTAATTTAGTTATTTACAGTATGGAACTGAATAATGTGATGCTTCATTAACTTTTACTATGACTCTGCATAAGAAACACCATGAGAGATTTTCAACTGACCCACATTTCATTTGTACAAATAAATGTATATTTTTTGTATCTTCTAAATGTCAGTATCAATTTGCAAGGTATTTGTTTTATACTATGAAATTGGTTTGCTCCACTAAGTATTCAGACATATTATATTTTATGCAGCCATATTATACATTTCAAACTTTCTCTTATTGGTTGAGAAAACTGGTAGCCCCGAAGTGCGGGACTATGTCATGATTACACCCTTATCTCTGTCTCTCAGTGAGAGGACATGATGCTAAAATAGATGAAATGGTAGTGAACAGATGTTGGATTACTTAATTTATCCAAATGAAAAAAATTGTCTGAATTTAAATGACCCCCTGCAACTGGAAGATACTTTGGTTGAATCAAAAAGCAAGGTTGTATCTGCAATGCGTGTTGGTTGAAAAATCTCTGATTGTGTCTTTCATATAAGGTCCTCCTGTAACAGGAAGTGGAGCTTCAAAGATCCTGCGACACACTGAAGCTACATAAACGTCTAATATAAAATCAGCCAAATCTAACTAGAGGACATACATAGCTTAAGTTCATATCTCCCCAGAAAACAAAAATCACCAATGTGAGTGGTGGGCTGTTTCTCACCATCATGCTGACCCCAGCTCCTGCCTGGGCAATAGCACGGAGTCCATCTGAGAGGTTGTCTGTCACTGAGTGTCCAATGACAGTTGTGTCCGCAGACAGGCGGTTTATGAGTTCCCCAGTACGGGTTTTATCAAAGAAACCCACCTCCTGCCTTATGATCGAGGAGAATAGGGATACACGTAAATTTCTCACAATCCGTTGCCCTGCAAGAGTCACAACAGAAATATTTGTATCAGTGAATGGCAATGACTTCTAAACACGACACTCTGTATCTGCAAGTTATAATCTGTGGAATCATAAAGTAAACCCATGCCATGCAAAGATCTGGGAAGAAAAAAGTAACCTGAGCTTTGTATTAAGTAGACGCGGGCAGCATTGGCTGCACCCCCACAAAGGAACACGCCCGACAGCATTAAACACAAAGAGGTGAGGGAGGCAGTAAAGTCTTCCGAGGAGTTGGTGTAGATGGTGTCAATAACCTGGCCTAGAAAAAAGGGTGCCGACATGGTGACCGCACTGGAGACCACCAGGAAGCCCACAGCCGCTGGGGAGGAGTGGGTAAAAAAGGGTCACTTTCATGACAATCAATATGGAAGAAAAAAATGTTATGAAGTCAACCCTACTAATGTATAGAATTAATACAATTCTTATTTTAATGTTATTGAAGTTGAGCCAACAGTGACAGTGGTAATAAAGTGAACCAGTGGCCTCAGATGGCATGACCTACCAGACAGCCTTAAGCGCTCAGGGTGGGCAAGCTGTAATATTCTTTTAACATCCTCAGTGGTTATCCGAGTTGGTGTTTGTTGGTTTTTTTCCAATGGTAGATCTTTGCTGTTATCTCCTGTTGTTGCTTGTTTTGAGTCTGTTGAGGAGCTGTATTTGGCAACGTTTATCGTGCTTGTCGATGACCACCTCAACAAATTGTGAGGTTTAGGGAACACTCCAAGTCGAACACAGGGCACGAGAGAGCTGCATTCCCTCGTGTAAAAAAGCGAAGACAATTTCCCACTCACCTCTCGCCTTTTTCGTAGACCCCTGGATGTCTGGCATTCAAACCAAAATAGTCTGCCTTGTGCACGAGAATGAACATTGCGTTTCAAAAGATGTACGCCTGGACATCTTGAAAACTGTAGCAGTAATAGTGTCATCCTGCAAATCACCGAATGTTAACAAGAGCAGAAATTTTAAACTGAAGTAAAAGTAAAACTGAAGGAACCAGTCTAGCTATGTCACCAAAACATTGCAAGTGCTAATAATGATATTGGTGGTTTAGCATATACGAACACATACTAAGAGAAAACCGACCGGACAACACATTAAGCTGAGTTTCATCCTTCCACACAGCAGCAAAGCCAATGTATAATAACAGGCGGACAGGTTTTTGGCGGTTAAAATAACATTATCTGTCCGTGACAGCTACATTCATCGAGCTTGTTAGGCGAAGTTATCTTCTATAATGCACTGGGAGCGCCCTGTCATAACAATCTGCCTGTCGATAACAGTGGCATGACTACACAATCTCAAGGCGGCAAGAATACCTAACCCACTATCAGATGCACACAAACCTCCACGAAAAGAGAGAGAGCTGTCTTTAAATAAAAGGTGACCCCCAGATAATGTCATAACCAAGAAGGCTTGTTTAACTCCCAGACGGAAATGATGACAATAAACTTTTTAAGACATGGCTAAGCAATCTTGATTCATCGATATCATTCTCTAAGAACGAAGCAAATATGAATGCTTGTGGAACACTACACTTAAAGTTAATAATTATGAATGCTTATTCATTTATCATAAATATTTTCTTTTACTTGATGTCGCATATGAACATTTTATATTTCTTAGAATGTATGATTAACTGTTTTGTTTGAGTGATTTATTTGTAAAAGTAAATGTACTTTCCTCCCGTGGCCAATAAAGTTACTGATACGTCTCCCAAAGCTAATCATCAATCATCCAAATTCGACTTATTTAGTCTTGAAACATTCACAGTGGAGTATGAAGTTTGTCTAAAAACACCGGCACACGTGTTGGTGTTAATATAGTAAGTAGTGTTGAATGCATTTTGTCAACCGTTACATTTTAAATAGGAGATGTTGTTAGGATGAGCAGCGTTTGAACTTTGTATGTCTTGCCTTATTGGCATCATAATTTCCCCCCGTTAAATAATGTTACGCCAGAAAGTGGAGAAGGAGTAGCTTAGCTTCATCACGTTAGCTTAGCCTTTAGCATTTTTTTCATTAGCTAGACTCTTCAGTTTTAACAAAATATTTGAATGTACAACTTTAATTCATATTTATTTTTTGAGTTATTAGGTAATGTAAGTACTGCAGCAACAATCATAGCCCGATTATCTTGTTAGTTACTATTACCTAGCTAGCTAACTCATGGCATGTACAGTAATAATATGCCTGTAGAATTGCCTTGGCTAACGTGGTTACATGTAATTGGTCACTAAATAGACATTTGTCCTGTAAATTGGTACATATTTCACAGTCACGACTGCTTGATATCGACACATGTTATATTAGAGTTAATTTGCCAGCTTCATTATTACGGATCATTTTAAGGAAACATCTCCCTCTACTGGCATGTAAACGTGTCCTGCTTTAGTCTCAAAGTATTGACCCAGTTTAATTTCACCGTCTGAACAGGTCAGGCTTCAGATATGGCTGCAATATACTCGGGTATTCACTTGAAACTCAAAAGCCCCAAGACCTCCTGGGTGGACAAACTTAAGCTTGCGCGTTTTGCATGGATTTCATCACAGTGCTTACTACCTAACAAGGAACAGGTAACATCTGCCCCTCGTCCGATATTACGGTAATCATAACATGTTGTTATAATAATCCTAAATTATTTTGTTTTCAAATTCTGTTCACTTCTTACAGGTACTCTTTGATTGGACAACTCATGCACTGACAGGCTTTTATAATAAGAAAATAGAGTTGCCCCAGGAAGTTGTGGAAGGTTTGTGGACCTACCTTGATGATATTTTACACAGCAAAAAACTACACAGTGTGTTAATCCAAGGAAAGACTGTCAGCCTTCGTTTGGCAGTTGCACAAGTAAGTGACTTAGGTGTGCTAATGGTCATTATACTAGCTACTCTGATAAGCTATTCTGATGCATTTCAATATACAGAAATGGATGGTACCTGTGTTTTATTGAAAGTTACAATTTCTGATTATTTTTTTTCTTTCCAGCTTATAATTGAAAGGATTCATGAATTTGCCTCAGGAACCTCCACAGCATCTGTTTCTACCTTGCTGAGTTGCTGTCAAGGCATCCTGGCCTCCCCAGTACTCTCAGTCACATTCACCACTAAGTACGAGCTACTGGTGGATCTGCTGGCCAAGCTATGTGCCTTGGCATGCTCCAAGCTCCGTCAGCCACAAAGCACAGACCCCTTGACACCCCAGGTCTTTGAGGTCCTCCTCCTTACACTGAACAGCTATGTCACAGTCCAGAGGCAGCAGGCCAATGCCCAGCGTGTGTTTTCCCAAGTCACCACTCACCTCCTCCAGTATCTCCTCCTCCTCAGACACTTGCTGACCTCCAGGGCATGGATCGCAGAGGATGACCCCCGTGTCCGCCAGCACCTGAGCAAGGACATTCGTAGTAAAGTTGACATCATCCTGCAGTCAGCTCTCTTCTCATCAGACCACCTCCAGGCCTATAAGGAGGAGCTCCTCTCCAAGGAAGAGCCAGGAAAAAAGAAAGGACCAGCAGGAAAAGGCTTACTTTCTCCAGTCAACTCTATACTCACAAAGCTCTGTGCACAAGGGTTTTGTGACAAAGCTGTCCACTATGCAGTCAGATCAAGTTCCCTCTCACTGCTTTTCAAGTTTGCTTTGGATGCTTACAGTAAAGGAGAGAATAAAGTGCTCTGCTTTCACCTCTTGACACAATTAATTACAGTCTTAGATTTCACAGATGATGTTAATCTCAAAGACACGTTTGATGTTGAAAACTGGAGCTTAGCTCTGCTGGCTTTGGAGAACCTCTTGAATTTATGCTTGACGGGAGACATTTACAATGTGGCGGCCGACAGAATAAAGCATGGGGAGGTTCAGTTGACTTTCTACAGGAAGGTGGTGCGGTTGTTGTTTGACAATAGCCAAACCAGCATATCAGCATGGTACCGATGTCTAAAAGTTCTGCTCAGTCTGAACCATCTGATCATAGAGCCAGACTTGGACGAGCTGCTGTCAGCAGGGTGGATCGACTCTGACTGCACAGACCATCGTGTAAGAAAGGCACGTGAGGCCCTCATCTCCTCTGTTCTCCAGATTTACGCCAAGCTGAGACAGCTCCCCAGGCTCTTCGAGGAACTCCTGGCTGTCATCTGCCGCCCAGCAGCGGATGAGCTCCGACTGCCTATACTTCCAGAGGCGGTACACGTAACGCTCAGTGCATGCCTGCTAGACAACCCTGCCAGCCAGAGTCTGGAAATATGCGACCTCATTTTACAGAACATTAGCTATGTACTCCCAGATCGGGATGGGAATGTGGACATGTCCCTGAAGCTGTTCACTTTAAGTGTGCTCTTACACTCTGTGTTGTTCAGCCTGAAGACTTTGGACAGTGGAACACCGATACCTATTGTGAGACAAACCCAGGCTTTGATGGAGAAGATGCTTCATGTGGTGACGCCAGTGCTGCAGCTGGCTCAAGGCCAGGCCCCAGACAACCCCGGGTGTCATAGAGTCCAAGATGCAGGCCTTCTGCTGAAGTACACTTGGGTGGAGGTGGACACCCTCTTTCAGATTCACTGTACTAGATACACATCTGGAACGGTCCCAGCTAGCACCAAGATACTAGACGACATGCGCGGTCTCCTTTCAGGGGTGATAGCAAAAGACGGCGATCAGGTTTTTACTATTGGCCGTCAGCACTGTAGCCCCATGACCCAGTATCTGCAAAAACTGCTTATTCTCCAACAAATGAGGAAAGTCCTCCTAAGCAATGAGATCTTGGCACAAACTAGCACTGCAGATGTCCTCAGCGAAGCAGCCCAGTTCATTGTGGGGAGGGTAGGGCTTTCACTGGACCAACAGAGTGACCAGCTATGGGACCGTCAGGTTAGCAGTGTGGATGCCAGAACCTATTCTGTGGCACATTGGTACCTCGTTACCACAAACCTACCGCTGATCGCGCCTTATCTCACTGAGCATGATGTCTGTCACATAGCTGACCTTCTACTCAACTCCATACTACAGAAGACACCAGATGACACCAAAGAGAGGCTGTCTGTTTCACTCATTTCCAAACATCTGCTTGAGAGCCTCATTCTTGTCGAGCTACCTGTTGTTTACTCTGCTGTGGTCAGATGTGTAACTCAACGAATTGTGGTCATTCTTAGTAGCACCCAAGACACAGCCTCAGTCTGTCCGGCACTCAAGAAGCTGAGTGAGGTTAGCCGTTTAATAGGTAATGACAAACGAAGTGCAGTGCCTTGGTCAGTCGGCAATGACAATGAAGCACCTTCTGCTTTGAAGAGACTGGAGTTGATAGCCGAAGACCTACTGAGCTCTAGTATGACTGAAGCGTCCATAACACTATCTGAAATTCATACTGATTACCTTTTAAGTTTACTTAAAGTCGCCAGTTCTCTAAACCCAGATGGAATGTCCTCTGAAGACTTTTCTAGTCTCTTTCTGCTCGTATTCCTCATGGTCACAGACATGCAGCTACATAATGATGTGAAGCCTGAGGTAACAATACAACTACTGAATCAGCTCTTCAGTCTCATGGGGTCACTTCTGGCAGGGAATAATTCCCATCACATTCTAAAAGTAGTGCATGGGAGTAGTGTTTTGGAGGGAGCTCTGACAGCTATGTTTTCCCATAGCAAGAATGAGAGCTTTAAAACTGTGGACAACTCACATTGGCTGATTTTCCTGAAAACCTTCCAGGATTTCATTAAGTCTCTTATCTCATTGATAATCTACAGAAAGAGCAGTGTCTGCCTCAATCTGGAGAAATTCACCACCTACTTGGTCACTAGTGAAGTGACCGTCATGGCTTTGTCTGCTGTCCAGGGAAACACTGAAACAGCGAGCCTGTTTTCCGTCCAGCTCCTACTTGCCTCTATGAACATGCTGTGCCAGGCCATGACCTCCGGTCTAGGGAAATCCAAAAAGCTTGATGAGACCCTGAGCCAATTGCTGGGAAGGACCACAGCTGTCATGGGCCCTGCCATCCAGGCCAGTCTGAAGGCTCAGTTAGGCAGCCTACTGGGCCAGGCCTTCACTGTGGATGTGGTTACCGTGATGGTGAGAAGCGAGCTGGCATGTGCTTGCCCTCAGAGCGAGCCTGGCGTTCCACTGGCCAGTCTACGCCACATGGTCCTCTACAGGACCTTCAGTCAACAGATCCTCAGAGAGCTCTGCCCATCCCAGCGTCCCATGGACTTCCTGCTCTCATCACTCCACTTCCTGTCAGCGTACTACTCCGCTGCAGAGAGGACCAAATCATCAGATCTGGAGGAGCTGTTTGTGGCAATTCTGCAAAATATCCACAAACTGCTTGCAGGTATGTTTTATTCTACATGTTTTTCACCCCAATGTTTGGTCTTGTGTTTTGATACGCTTACTGTTATGGAAGATGTGTGATATTTATATATTTTTTAATCGGTTTATAATCAATGCAAAAAATATTCCGCAAGTAAATATCAGTAAAGTTAACCTCCACAGCTATCAATGAAAGACATGGATGATATTTAAGAATATCACAGAATTTATGAAACATAAAAATAATTTGCAATGGGAATGTCACAAATGATAATTTTACAATAATCTTTATCTGTAATGATAGCTTCATGTATAGATACTTCAAAGGGATTATTTGATACTCCATAATTAACACAGTTCTTCTGTGTTAGCAACATGGTTGTCTGTATTGGAGATGAGGATACTGGAGGACCCAGTGAAGGAACTGCTGGACCAGTTGCTTGTTCATAGTACACCAGAACAGTTCCACCTGCTGCTGCTGCTGCTCAGAGATGGACTGGACACCTCCCAGATCAGGGCTGGCCGCTATAGGGTAAGTGGTATATATACTGTCTACTTGTATGAAGTGGGCTTTGGTTGGCTTCCATAAAACCTAGCCTGTGTTACACCTACCAGTTACTGTTTTTATGTTTGATGAACATTTTGTTGATTAATTATAAGGTGATTAAAATGTCATTATGGTAGAATCTTAATAGGATAAAGTTGGAGTTCTCTGTAGTCACATAAAACAGGCGGATCAACTGCTGCTGTGCTCTTTCACTGGTATTCTGTTATGTTCGTGTAAGAGTTGTGAAAAGTCTGGAAGCCCTTTCTAAACCCAGATGGTGACCTGCTCCGTGCTCTGCAGGACTCCTGAGCTGGGTTTGAGACCCCAGTCTGTCAATGATGTGGTTGAATACGAGGCAGTAGCGGTGCCGCCATGCTTTAGATATTTAATACTTTATTTAGTTTGGTAGAACCTTTTCTGGGACTTTAAAGCCAGTAACATTTTATGTGAAGAAAGAATTTGTCTATAAGATATATTCATACTGTCACTGGTTCCCTAATTGTTAGATAGACCCAAATACAATAGATATTAGTAAAGTACTATTATTTTAGTGTACTAACAGTCTGTTGTATAAGTCGGTATGGCCGTACAGTCTTTCAATCTTATATTAAATGATTTTCCTGTCATTCAACTTTACTTAACAGTATCAAGTATTTATTTTTGTTTACATTCTGGTGAACCTTTTTAAAGGAGTTCCTGTTTATAGAGATGATCCTTTTCTCCCTAATGAACGCTTCAGCATCAGAATCCCCAAATGATCTCTGTTTCCTCAGCAGCTGAAGAAAGGATCCTTTGGGCTCTGTTGACACACTAATAAGACACAAACTGTATTTTTCAGGAAGTACTTTCAACTGTGACGATGGCAAAGTTGCTTGCTGGCTGTCTGCTTCCAGAAGCCTGCTCCAAGTTGTTCTGGCTCATTGCGCCGGAGATCATATCTGCCTTGGTTGTAAGTATTCACCGTGACATTAGATATGTTGCACTTCAATTGAAGACCGTTTATCCAAATCAGTTGATGCCACCGCATAATATTATTCAAGGTAATATCATGTGAGATCCACTCATGGCACCGGTACAATGTATCATCACTTTCGAAACCGATTGGAGGAATTTATCAAAAGGTGAACAGGCATTGGCTTGTCTATGGCAAATCACATGGTGTCCAAGGGAACCTTTTCTTTCGAGTTGTAGAAACCCTGGCAGGGAATTGCACAGAGCATTGCAATTGGAACACCAGTCCCAATGGCCGTCAGAAAGCGTGTCATGCTTCTCCTCAACTGTGCTGTCTCCAAGGTCTTAGATGTGATTTGGGGGAAGGAATTGGTTTACCTGGGTAAGCCAATTTTGGGTTGCAGCAAAATGCGTCTCGCTGTCTCAGTGTGCAGCTGGGAGATTGAGGAGGAGTACCTTTTAATCAAGTCAGGTCTTGGTTCATTTATCAATATAGCTTCCTTCCACCTCACTGCCCCTCCATAGGAAAAACTAGATGTGATCACACTATTCCCTACCGTTCTCAAGAGTTACACACGGTCATTTGTATTTGTTTAACCACTTTGCTTTTTCTTCTGCGCTTGGGGTGAAACTCTACCAGATAGAAATAGCTATAGATACTGGTATTATCACTTATCTGACACTGTTCGTTGTTTTAACCAAAATGTGTCTCCCTGTGCGTACATTACCCTTTGTTAAAGCACTCGACTTGGTACTTTTCTCCATTCTATCCTCTATCTGTCCTTAAATTCCTAGTCCTCTATTGCACCTCCAGTTTAACTAGACTTCTCTGCTATTTTTCAGTTTCTGGTGAAAGACAGTGGCCAAGAGACCGCACTGACAGCTGTCCTGACTGTGCCTGTGCTGCACACTCTGACTGCCCTGCTTCGTCAAGGGGAGGGGAGGATTTCCAACCCCCACCACGTGACCATGGTGCTGGGAGCCCTGCAGTTTGTCCCCCTTGAACACCTGAACCTGGAGGTCTACCACAATACCTTTGAGGCTGTCCACGAGGCTCTCTTCGCTGTCATCCAGTGTCACCCGCAGGTTAGTTGGCTGTTTTCTTTTATTATTTGATTGTGGTTACGTAGTTGTTTTTTGGTCAAATTTCACATGGTTTGCATCACATTGCTCTTATGAAGAATAACTGAAACCTGTTTCAATTTATTATGTGTATCCTATTTTCCTACCGTCCCAGTTGTTTAACATCCAATGTCCTCGCCACAACTCCCCAGCTGGTTTGGGACAGTCAACCATGTCTTCCAATACACAACTCGCCAAGTTGTTATGCTCGTTTTCACGCTACACAAAGTTTTTGCTTCAGGTGTTCAGTAGGGGATTGCATTGCATTAAGGTCCCGTGTTCGGCTCTTCTCACAGGCAAAGTGAAGTACGCATTATGAATTATTCCATATAGACAAACTTTGCTGGCTAAAACATCCGTATCTACATTGTAGTAAGTCTGAAATATAACAGTTTAGTTATATTGCGACCGTTTCTGGTGGAGTTTCAAAGAACGCATCCATGCATGTGTTTTGGTCAGGATAGAGAAACACATTTGCTGGCTACAACATACAGTAGTTATGTTATAATAAGCCTTAATTAAAACTGTATTATATTGTGACTTTCTCTGGCATGGAAAAATTCATCTTCTGTCTCGCTACGCTAGCAATTGTTCAAGTCTTTTGATTATACCTAGGAAGATAGTAGATACCGATAAGCCTATTACTGGCTAATAAGCTGTTAAAAAGGCCAGTGGCAAAAGCCATACAGTTCATAGATGCTATGATGGAGGTCAATTTAATAAGGAACGGTAGTTAATTTAACACAATGCTCAATGGTGTCTAACGCCTGCTGAAACGTGTAATGCCGTGGCATAGTGGTTGAAGACAGTGTCTTCCACGTGGAAGACCTATATTTGAATCTATTGAGAGCAATGACATTTATACATTTTATTTATCGGACGCAATAAAAAGTAATAGAGTATTGTGACTTTTTCTGATACATTCCATGATTTTCTCGTCTTTTCTCTTGATGAAAAAGTTAATTATTTTCACCTATATTGATAGGTATTGTATCAATGTCATTCACGAATGAAAGAAAAAAGTACGTTGATATGCCATGAACAAAAAAAAAACGTTCTTATTCCATGAAATGGCTTTGGCAGACTCGCTAGCAATTGCTACATTTTTGACTATTCCAGTTAGTAGATACTGGTAAAGCCTATTACTGGCTAATATGCTGTCATAACTGTCAGTGGCAAATGCAATACAGTTCCTTGACGCTATTTGTGGTGGAGGCAAACTTAGTAAGAAATGTTGTTCTGTTTAACTGTATCAATATAATTCACAATTGGCCAATTAGCTGTTGAGAGGATTTGTTCATGGCAGACAAGTCTATACTGACACCCGTCAAATGTACTGTTCTGTGGTGTAGTGGTTTTCCACGTGGGCGACCTGTGTTCAAATCTCAAGAGTGCACCACATTCTGTTGCGGGCTGGCTGAACTATGCTTGCCTGCTTTTTTGGGAGATACTGCCGTGAGCTTTGCCATCTATGGACCAGAAATACAGTGGTAGATTGATACCCTGGGTGCACAGGCATTGTACAGAGCAGCAAAGGGAATATCCAGAATTTTCTTCTAGCGTGTTTATTGGTTGGCAACATCACATTCCAAGTGTGTTGTATTTCACTTAAGGAATATACTGTAATAAGGTAATATTGTGCAAACGTTAGTCCCTGCAGATCGATAGACCGGCCTGAAGAAAGATTGTCTTATGCGTAATAATTCTCTCAGCACCTCAAGTTGACTCATAAGTTTCACTCCTAAATTCAAACCGAAATTGCTACTCCGTATGATGTGGTTAGCTGATGAGTAAAATACCGTTCTGGGCGTTGTATGAGGTGATGTGCATTAGTGATGTCTGAGCTTAAGTAGACGACACAAACTCGTCCACAAGCTGTTTTTTGGCAGCTGCTCCTCCAATTTCATTTACGATTCAACCTCTCACACACTGCCCAAGGAAGTGACTATCTTCCCTATTCACTGTGATTATATTGCTCAGTCGACCTTGGATCCAGGCCGGACCTACGTCACTCTATCTACCTGAAACTGAAGGTATTTTGTGGATGGTAACCAAGGAAAACATCCCACTGCCTCAAGCTGTAGGCCATGAAACCGTTTTTTTCCCCTCAGACTCAATTCGAAATCAATGTGTGGAAAGGGCTGTTGGTGTGTGCCAGAGGGGTGCTTAAGTGGAAGCAGATGTGCTCTGGAGAGGGGCACCATTTTGGCGTTAGCCCTGGAGGTTGCATGGAAACCATTACCTCGCTGACTGATGACTCATAGGAACATCGCAGAGGCTTAGCAGGAGAATTATGGGCTGGTTTCTTTTTTCTGTAGTTTGGAGACTGACGGCGCATGACACACCACCTCTCCTCTGTCTGTACTGAAACCCTTTCCAGGACCCTCCAACCCACAGCCAAATGCAGAATCTGTCGTGTAGATCATCATGTAGAGCTCCTTTTTTTTTTAAATGCCTTAATTGTTTTTTTTAAAGGTGTGTTGTCAGAATACAGTGTTGTCCTAAGTTGTGTGTTCACAAACTGTACATTTCTGGAATGTGCCCAGGTGATGCTGAAAGCGACCCCATCCTTCCTGAACTGTTTCTACCGCCTGGTGGTGTCCATCATGCACGAGGGGAGACAGAAGTGTGAGACGGATAAAGGTAAAAGCATCAGTCGAATCAATCTGTTTTTTTACTCATAGAACCTCTACCTCACATCAATCAGGGTGTCTATCAGGACAACGTGCTTTATTGAAGGACTTCACACTTTCTCCATTCAGCCAATGTCAGCATTGTTCAGCTAAATCTGAGACAAGTCATTCGTATACTACTTCCTGTTGATCTTCACTATGATGTACCGGTCAGTATCATAGACCCTCTCCCTGGATGGATATTACTCGTCTTTGACTCTGTGGCTAACTGACTGTAGGAGGAAAGGAACATGTGTGTTGGAGCAGTTTAATTAAGTAGCCTATTTATTACTTTGAAATTTAAAGAAATAACAAGATCATATCTACTGATATGCCAAATGGGCTCTCATATCCCAATGACATACCTATAGAGTGTACATATAGAGTAATATTTATGTGGCCAAGAAGAGTGAATGTCTGACTGACTACCTATTGTTAAATAGTGTAGTGGTTAGAGATGCAGACTTTCACGCAGGCAACCACAGTTTGATCCTCACCACGGACCAAACAAATTTAGCATTAGGATTTGTTCAGGAGAGACTACTACTTTGCATTATATTCTGATGATGAACTGCACCATAGTTCAAAGCGTAGTTCCAATGGCGTAGTGGTTTGCTATTTAACTGCCTATTTGTTTGAATGATTTGAGTAATTGTTAACGGTACTCTATAGCTAATAGCTAGCCATCCCCAACAGTGCGTAGTGGTTAGAGACTCGGACTGTTACGTTGGCACCCTGCATCTCTAATTCGATCCTTGCCACGGACCATACAAATTAGGCATTAGGAATTATTGCTCTCGTTTTCGATATATTGGCTTTCTTACATATTGCACTCATTTTCGAATAGTGTGGCCCACATTGCATTGTGGTTAGCTGTTCAACTGTCTGAACCAGCCATGGAGTGATTCGAGTCATTGTTTTCATTATAGGTACTCTATAGCTATTAGCGAGCTATCTACAGTATATTTTTTTTCTAATTAAACAAGTTGAATGTAGTGTAGTGATCCTGTTATACCCATTTTTGGTTTGGATATTAGCTAATGTAGGGAAGCGTTTCTTCAACTAATTGGTTTGACAATGCTAATAAACAGATGCTACATCTCTGATTGACAACACACGTATCATGTCTGATTAACAGCACCAACACCCACTGTTGAAATAGCGTAGTGGTCAAAGACACAGTCTGTCACACAGGTAACCGAAGATCGAATCCAGCTTGGGCAACAACATTCATCCCTTCTACTGGCTGGCCGGCAGAACTAGGCTTGCCGGGTTTCCTGTTTTTAAGAATCGTGCATTTTATCTTATGCATTTAGATGTTATGTCTTATTTAAATTACCTACTGATGCTATCCGCCACATATTTGACCGTTGCAAACAACACTAATCCGTACGTTGCCTGACGCAAATTTGATGCGATTGTATCGATTGTATAACTACAGAATCTTTGTCTTTGGAATGTGAACCGGCTATAGGACTTCTGATTTTGATACAAAGTCACTGACATAAGCATTGGCCACGTTGCCTAATCCATAGCCAGACATAATCTGGAAACAATGTACCCTGTCTGGGGAAACTGTGCCTACGCAACAGCGTGGTCAGCCTGGACAATGTGATCTACGAAATCAGGATCATGGACCTCCCACTTAGACTCAAGGGCAAGGGGCCCAACCACGTGCTGTGCACATCACATTGTGCACCCGGCCCAAACTCCACATTACAGCAGGACTAGCTCCTCCTCGGTCTTTCCCGTGGTTTGGGCATCGGTTCCGTTTGGAACGATGGGTACTCCTTCAGTAATGACATTTTGCTATAGCTGGTTGGATGTCCTGCTGGTCCCTGCGGGCTGGATCAAAACCAATGAGAATTGAAATAAAGGCCCACTGAAGATGACATCAAAACCATGTGCACAGCGGGAGTCCACGCCAAGCTTGTAGACAGTCTCCTTTTAAAGTGGCGTGCTGTTGCATTCATCATTGATGAGTTCTATCATTGTTCATGTGATCAGCATATTAAGGGCTACTTTGTTTTCTTGATGCTGATTGGAGCATTGCAGGATTGCACCAATGTAATCTCCACATCAAAGCTTTTCTGAAGTTGACGAAAAGAGAATAATGATATTGTCTTATGCAACAGTAATGAGATGGGGTTTAGTTTTGGGGTCTTATCAGTCTTATTGAAGTGGTGCAAGGTAGTGTTTATCTTCCTCAGCCAAAAGAAGCCCCAGCTATGTAGACATCATACGTTTTATGCAGAGCAGGAATAGAAAATGGAGACGAGCAGGTTTGTCAGGCTCTGCTTGTCGCGTCGACAGTTCCTGGGTGGACCGGTAAAATGTAATAACCTTCACAGGTGACAAATTGCATGGAGATTAGGGTGTTTAGCAACTCCAGCCAACCTGAGAACAGTGGCCATATTTCTCCCCTTGTCTGCTTTCAGCAGAGGAGCTGTAGCTGTACTATACGTCCGATGGTCAAGAAAGTAACCTCAGTCCCCTTCCCTCGGTTTCATTACCTGCATTTATACTCACCTGTTCCCCCCTTAACCTTTTCACTCTCAGGAAGCTTTCCAAACCCACGTTGAAGGTGTGTCCTGTTCCTAGTGAATGGGCTAAACTGTTTGTTTTTGCAGACTTTGTTAACATTACGCAATTAGAATGATTTAATGTCTTATTGCTCAGTGGTCTCCTTTTAACTATCATGATTAATGTCTCCGCTTACACAAAGCACTATTCTTATGTTAATGCCCAGTCAGAATGCATTTAGAGTATATTGATTTAAAGCCACACCCTGGAGATTTGATTCAAAGGCTTTGCTGTCCTGCCAGATATTCACTGCCCTCTAAACACCCACTATATTCTGCATTACTTAAGGCACCATTTTGTAAAAGTTGTTCCACTTCTAGCTGAAATAGATGCTTAAACCTCTGTTAGGTGTGGTTTAGTTTTAAAAAGCTTTCCTCCGTCTATTCCCCAGCGCCTGAGACTGATGCAGAGGTGCTTTTGAAGTGTGCTCGCCTGGTGGAACGCATGTACTCCCACATTGCAACCACAGCTGAGGGCTTCACTGTGCTCTCCTCCTTCATGGTTGCACAGTATGTCAGTGAGCTACAGAAGGTAAGACCTCAAGTAATCAAGGAAGATGAGCGCAACTCTCGCTCAACATTTATTTATTTTTTGCCTGACCGCGTAAGCCGAGCCGGCCTAGAAGAGTGAATGTCCCTTACTGCGTCCATCCGTCACTGACTGACTGACTGACTGACTGACTGACTGACTGACTGACTGACTGACTACCCCTTGTTAAACTGGGTACGGGAAAATGCGGGCTAAGGAGCAACCGGTCCTGCGTTCTACTCCTGTAACAGTCAACATTATGCCTGAGGTTCAGGACATACAACTTTCGCTGGCTATAACTTTATGTAGCTATGTAATACAAAGCCTAAAATAAAACAGTTCTGGTGGATATAAGGATTTGTTCAGGATAGACAAACTATTCGCTGCCTACACGATTCTGTCGTCTTTTCCCTTGACAAAAAAATCAGTTATTGCCAAATATAATGGACGATACGCAATGTCATTAACAAATGGCTAATTAACTGTTAAAACGGCCAGTGATGAAAGAGGATTTGTTCAGAATAGACAAAAACTTCATCGGCTACAACCTTCTGTAGCAATGGGAAGCCTAAAATGAAAAAGTTTTCTGTAGTGATGGCCGAACACGGCTTCATTAGCAGCATGCTGGCAGCACTCTTATGTTTAATATCACAATAAAGCCACTATTGACACTTAAGGCCATATAGTTAAAAATCTAGTATATGAAGAAAGAACAGACAAGAACAACATTGGAACGGACATTAAACATAAAATGACAGACTAAATCAGCTTACATATTCAAACTTGACTTGATGTTAATGAATGATGACATATAATGTCAATATGCTATATTGATACCCGGCAAATAGTCAGCTCTGGGGTGTGGTGGTTAAAGACACAGCCTTTAACCACCACATTTACCAGTCAGAGCATCCGGCTCAGTTTTAAAAGGCATTAGGCTATTCAGATAAGAAAACCTGACTTTTAGCATTCAAATCTATCTTTTTTTTTCTTTTTCTTTCTTTTGCATGAGCCCATACAAACACCTGTTAAGCAAATTCATGACCAGGATTTTAAATTGATTTATTCCATTGTTGGTTATTGTGGCATTACACCGTGAATTGTGTTTCATTTAGTTTTTGAGGCAAGTCCTATGGATATGAATGAGAGAGAAGTCTAACATTAACTTTCCTCCCTAATCTTGTCCTGCTCTGGAGAGTAGTCTTTTTTTAAAATATATAATTTTCCCTGACTTTTCCCCTCTGTCTCTTATGCCTTCTTAGAATATCTTGCACTCTGACTAAATATGGGGAACCAACATTTTTTCCTATGGTCTATGAGACTGCATTCACGTAATATGACTCAGTGCCTCAGTCAGCATTTTCCATGGAATAGTCAGGGGAATGTGTGATCTGTAATGTAAACATCTATGGTGATTTTTGTGAAGGATTAAACAAAGGATTGGTTAAAGAAATTGTTCCTTCCAGGTAGATTATGTGAAGTACCATGTCAATATTTGCCTTGGCGTCTCTTAAGAGGTTCAGCAGAGGAGGCACTGCCCAGTGTTTGGATGGTCGAACATAGTTTCTTCCAGGCTTGTTAAAAAAGAAGAGAAAGAGGCAAACTACGGATCAACCATCTCACTTAGCATGCAAACATTTGTGATATTTCTAATAACCATTCCTCAGGCTTTTTCTGGACTGTCTTTTCCAGAAAGTGTTCTTGATTTAAAAATTACCTGACACACTGCCTCCCCTTCTGCTCCATGCCTGCCTTTTTCTTCTCCTCTCCAATCCTTTAGGTGACTCTGCAACCAGACATCAAGAGCCATCTGACAGAGGGAATCTATGGGATCCTGGACCTCTGTGTTGAGCAGGATGTGAAGTTTTTGCACACCACCCTCCAAATGGGAGTCAAAGAGGTGTTCAACGAGCTCTATGGCAGTTACACCCATTACCATAAAACCCAACGACAAGGCGAGGAGAAATACACTGTCTGAGAACTACCCTACTATCTCCCTTTCCAGAAATCTGAAGATGACCTGTTTTTTATCTACTGCAGCTAGGTTTTAAAACCAGAACTAAATTGTTTAAACATGTACATATTTGATGCTCTTCAAATAGGGCTAAAAATGAAAAAGCAAATTAAGTTATGTCTTAACTGTTTTTCTTTTAATACCTTATGTGTTCATGTATTGATTCCTGATGTCAGTACTGTAACTGTATACAGTCCATATGGGGATTTGGTTGATGCTACAAACAGGGATCAACACATTTGGGTGTCCTGAGGATTGAAGTAGATTATTACAGTGCTCAATACTAAAAGCTTTTTGTGAAAGGCATTTGAATTCTGCTAGTTAAATGGAAATGGTTTTGTCCTGCGTATATTATAGAGTTAAGGGGAATACCATTAATTTACATTTATTACATGTTTTTTTTTAAACCAGAAAATGTAGCTTGTGAATTGCCTGAAAAGTCTCTGAACTAACAGATTTTTTTTTCTCATTACATTTTTTTATTGGATTTCCAAAGACAAAGATCTAGGATTATTACATTCCAGTCTTACCAACCGTAGTGAATATAATCATGTCAGTTAGGCATTGTTAAAACTTCTCACCTTTCGCAATCAGTATTTTGTTCGGCTTTTCTGTTTGGCTTTTCAGTGTAATATTGTTGCCTCTGTTTTGTAAAATATTACTTCAAAAACAATTCTCAAGTGATATTTAAATCCTCCAGTAAGACTAAATATAATGAAATTGCGAAGATTTGTTTTCTGGCCTCAAAAGACTTAACTAAGTTGGATATCTGCCAGGACCACAGTTTTCATTATTTACAATGTCTGAATATACCAAATTGCCAGGCAAGCTATCCTTTAAGATTCATGGAAGCTCATTTATTTAATTAAACTTATTTAATTATAGTGAATTGCCCCTGCAATCACTGCAGAAGGCCCTAAACAGATGATAGCAAACAAAATAAAGAAATGGAAATAAAGCTTGCCAGACAGTGACATCCAAGCAAAGTGAAAAGACTGCAGCTTGAAATAATGAAGCTGGGCATTTCTGGCTCCCACTCCCTTCCCTCCTGACTTTGCTAAATCAGGCGTTCTGCTGGCAGGCTTCCCACTCTCTGTTCTCCCTAAGTCATAACCCTGACGTTGCCTCACAACACAAAGAAATTAGAACAATTCCTGTCTGCCAGTTCTCACAGGGTAACTGGGTATCAATATCAAATTAAATCTCAAGGGTGCATTTGTGCCCACTTGGGTGAGTGAATATCACCTGTGTCCTTCATATGACCAGAGAAGGTTAATGGACAACTTGTACCCATGGAAGGGTCATTATGTAATTCTATCTTTTGGGTATTCAGCCTGGGGTGGGGCAGGGGGTTAGCAATGTGGTCTGTAACAGTTAGATTTTTTATATGGGGGTTTCGGATCCAATCGGAAGCCTCTTGAAACGGCACGAATGATTTGCGATTGGGTATACGTGCGAACGTTAGATGGACATTCCATTTGTGAGGGGATTGTTTGATGGAGAACCAGGACATAGTTGAGGACTCCACAAAGTGAGACATGTCTAATACAGTCTGGTTGGAGGAATGATATACATGTTTTACTCGACAGTAAAACAATTTTGTATTGTCACTCAACAGTAGGTGCTGTACTTCTTGAGCAGTGAATGGTCTGAGCAACAAATTAGTCCAGTGTGCTGGTTTGGATACTAATATGGTGTTGGTGTGATGTATTATTAATAGCTTGGTGGAATGTTTTCACTTTTTAATACATTTTCTTTTACCTACCTATTACAGTTTTGACATAATAGGTAGGTAAAAGAGAAGATGCCAAGAATTAAGCAGTGTGTAACCATGACCTTTAGTAAACTTGACTCCGGTGTTCTGTATTCTAAAAGAGAAGCAATTCAGAGGTCAGAGTAAAAGTCGAACATAACCTAGTATTCAGTGAATGTACTGCAATGCCAAAATACATAATTGTATGCCTCTAATTCCTGTTAAGCAGAATACAATTTACCTTCATACGGTAAAGCTACAGTAAGCAAATTCACTATCAACTTAAAGTAACTTCAGTGATTCAGGTTTCTCTCTATATATACACATAAAATATGACCTATATTTGATTTGAATGACAAAAATAGTTTTTTCTTAACCACATTAAGAAAAAAAAAGTATAGTTTGACCACAACATTTTTTGTATTTGAGTATGTTTTTTATAACTTACTAGGCAGAAATTTCAATAATGTATATATTGTGATAAAATGTCTAATTGGTTAGCTGTTCAGTTATTGTAGTCTGGGTAAATCAACATCTTTAATAAGTTACTTTGTTTCTGATAAACTATATACCAATACACATTTTTAGGTTTGCCAGAAGAAAACACAATGGCTGCCAATGGTGTCATGCATCTTTTATAATAAACATGGTCAATGGCAAATTAACGTGCAATTATCAGGTGGATTAATTGTATGAGGATATTTTATCTAGTTAGGCTCATGTAAAGTACTTCAGGCTGCATGATTTGAATTTGAAACGCTCCTTATTTGACACATGCCTGGCACAAGACCAGAATCTCTTTGACAAACACACTGTTCCTCAAGAATGTTGTCCCTCTGAAAAGCTGGCTTACAAGTATCGCAAACATGGACACTTAAGGCAAATACAGTTAAGCCCAAAAGTATTCATACCCATGCCAAATTCTGAGCTATAGTGTATTTAACCAATAGGTTTCTACTGGCTGGAAATGACAAGTGACAAAACACGGTAAGATTTTGTGCTGGTGACACATGAATAACGTAAGTTTCTGTTTTTAGCCATGGTTTGCAGTTGACTTGTATATGACATTAGAAATACTGCTGTTCAGCTTTTCTCAATTTATAGGTGATTAGATCTCTCTCTCATGGTGGAAATTACAAAACCATTTTAAATGATATAGAAACTTGCATTTTCTCCTAAATTTGCAAAAGTTTCAAGGGGTATGAATCATGTTGGACATGGCATTTTCTTGTATGTTATTCATTTGTATCTCCAGCACAGTTACTTTCAATGTTCTGTTACTTGTTAATGTAATTTCCAGGCAGAAGAAACCTATTGGTCAAATACAAATTCACTATTGCTAAAAATTTGGCATGAGTCTGAATACTTAGGGCTTAACTCTATATGCTAAATACACCCACTAAACATAATCAGCATCAACATCAGCACCTAGCTGAGCTACCCTAAAAAAATGCTACGCCCAGCCCTGGGCATGATTTTCCTAAATTAGTGTTAAATACAATACATTGTTTAACATTTTTTACTCAGAACCTTACTCTTGTTCGGTAAGTCTCAATTGTTTGGCATAAAATGTAATTCGCTGCATTGAATACCACTACCTGTTTAACTTATAAAAACTAGTGTCTAAAATCCTGATCTCCGTTCACCACATTCTCTACCCCCTTATGCTTACACACGTCATGTCTGAAGATATCTTTAAAAAGCTTCATAGAGAGTAATGCTCAGCCTGGACCTTCAATATTAACCAGTGAAGTTCTTAGTGGTTCACCCTCTGTTAGACCTTAGCCTGTTAGACTACCATGGTAAAGCCGTTTATAATTTAATGAGAGGAGCCTCAATTCTTCTGCCTGAACTACGTACCATGTTGCCTCATGTCACTGGTAATTACAGCTTTGAAACTCTTGTCCTACTAGTTCAGTCTCCAGAAGTAGCTTGGGAATTTTTGGATCCAACAGAGACTGAATATGCAGTGATATAATTAGGAGTTTGCAAGTCCTGCCTAGACATTAAAGCCTCTATGAGTTAACAATGCATAAAGCGGCATATTTTGGGGATTACGTTATTCTAAAGTAAGATGAACTTCTGGATTTGGCCTTATAATAGATATGTTTCATCAAGAACAAGCAGATATTACCAAATGAAAATATTTGTTGGGTGCTGTGTGTGGTTAGGGTTGTGTGTGGTTCAATCCACACACAAGACATTATTCTGCCAGTTAGCTTCTGCTGGGGGGTGTGCAACCGTGGTTTAATTGGATAGCGTGTGTGTAATTAACGTATGGTCCCTAACTATCCCCATTGGCATACCCAAAATGAAACCAAAGATTTCACCCAGCGTTATGACTGGGTCATGGCCTGTGGCACATCATAATGGATAATACCTGGGTTCTACCAGCATGTTGGCAGGGTTGAATTAACCCACCCCAAGTCAGGCTGTTACATACCTTCATTTCCCAACCTACCCTTTTCCTAATCATTTCTTAAAAGTCTTACATTTTATAGACTTGATGACGAAAACCATCCATTTTACTGAAAAAGCTAAAGTTGTTTTATGGAGCAGTTTATTTTTAATGTAGGCCTACACAATATACTAGTATTCACCCACTATTCTATCATCTCTGCCTCCATGTTATTCAATAGGCAGATAAGCCCATTTTAATAAACACATTTTGACTTAGGCATACATCTCACTGATGGTTTGATGTAGATCTCTATAGGCCCTAATGAATTTACCAAGCTGTTTGTATGCTAAGCCAAATCAACTGTGATCAATCAGCGGCTTGTGAAAGCTCCTATCATTCCACTTCATAATAAGAGATGGAGAGAAATGCTAACTTTTATGTTGTGTGCCCTCAGCTCAATGGAACAGAAAAATATCCTCTATAATGTCTGCAAAAATGTAATGCAAAAACAAGACAGGTTTTTCTGTTACTACAACATTTTAAGTAAAATGAATGCAGAAATAAAACAAATCTCTGCTTGAGTCATTGACCCGGAAGAGTACTCTGATCTAGAGAAGCAACCAGTGTCTAACAGCTAAAACAGTGGTAAAATAACAGTTGCGAAATAGCAGTCATGAACAAATTTAGAATGAAAAGTTCAAAACCCACCTTTCTCATGAAGCAGTAAGCAATGGCTGTAAAAACAGGAGTCTGTATAATGCGCATCATCGCCGCAAAAGCGGGTTGTCAGGGACTCGAAGTGGAGCAAACTACATGCAGAAAACAAACAATGTTTGTCTGACACAAGGAGACATGACAGAGACAACCGCAATATAGACCTCCGGCATTCTTTGAGAACAGCAACGGCCCCACAGGAAATGGTGTCAGTGGAAACCGATCACCTGTGAATGTATAAAAGCAATAACTACATCAAATAGGCTCTGCAAACCATGTTGTCAAATAACCAGGACATAAATGGGTATCTGCATGCCAGCCGAAGAAAGGGAGAAAATCCGAAGAACAGAGAAGGAAACCGAGAATGGTCGCAGGCCCTGCAGCTTGCAAAAGCTATCTGAAAACTTGCAAAGACAGCGTTGGAAATTGAGGTGACGCCAGAACGACTAGCTCAGTCCTCCAGCAATTTGAATCCAGCAATGCTGCCGCCCCACTACCTGGAGCCATGGAAGTGGACAAAGGCATAAAGTGAGGCCATAACGGACTACAAGTGCAGCAAAAGAATAACCCACCTACTAGAGGCTGGGTGCAGCTGGTGATAGAAATCACACAAACCAAAACAGAACAGCGGGAGCTCGTTTTAAACCGAAAACACCATATACACCCAGAGGGGATCATTCTACGTTATACACACCATATACACCCAGAAGAGATCATTCTACAGTAAACACACCATATACACCCAGAGGATATCATTCTACGGTAATCTCTCCATATACATCCAGAGGGGATCATTCTACGTTATACACACCATATACACCCAGAAGAGATCATTCTACGGTAAACACACCATATACACCCAGAGGATATCATTCTACTGTAATCTCTCCATATACACCCAGGGGATACCATTCTACCGTAATCTCTCCATATACATCCAGAGGATATCATTCTATCGTAAACACACCATATAAACCCAGAGGGGATCATTCTACGGGAAACACTATATAAACCCTGAGGGGATCATTCTACGGGAAACACACCATATAAACCCAAAGGGGATCATTCTACGGGAAACACTATATAGACCCATAGGGGATCATTCTACGGGAAACACACTATATAAACCCAAAGGGGATCATTCTACGGGAAACACTATATAGACCCATAGGGGATCATTCACCGGTAAATAGGCAGACAGAAAAAACTGAGCCGAGAAGGGCAAAGAGGTCTCTAGGAAATAACAGACCACCAAGAGAAAAGCCCAGGTGGAATGTAAACCACAATGGACTGTTCTATTACACTAGTGGACAGGAATATGCACCTACAACTTGACTTTCTGTTTAATAAACACTAGTAAAGGAAGATCTGAGATTTGCCCAAAACTGAAGTATGTGAAGACTAGTAAATCAGTGATAACAGGTTTAGCTGGGATTTTTATAACAAGAGAGGTGGAGCTCCCGGCTGCTACACACCTGTAGGGCCTTATCATCCGTGACTGTTTTCACTGATATGGTTGTTCCTCATTATAGCACTGAAGCGATCAAATACAAATTAGTTTTTTTTGTCTAGGACCAAGCTTGATCAGCGTCCGCCATACCATACAATTAAGTGTTGAGCTGCAGAGACGTCGCTAGGATCATTATACATAGGGAATAATGATCCTAGATGCGACTGCGCATGTGCGTAGTAAAACAGCCAATATTTATATTATTTTCCTAATTGGGCACTGATTTAGGATAATTAAATATAAATGAAAATGAACAATTGAGACCTGGAACACAATGTTAGTACTATTATCTGCCGGCAAAAAAACGTTTCCACCATCCACGAGCGGAGTTTAAAAGCCTTTGGACCACAATGTTGATAACACACTACCTATTCTCTCTTTAACACAGACCATGTTAGGAGGCTCCATCCAATCTGTTACACGGGCCTGATGTTCAGCGTTGCAAACACTCAAATAACTCATCCACTCATAAATCGCCACAATAATGCAACAATGTTTCTACTGTCAAAGTCTAGAATGCATGGCAGAACGACAAGCGTCCGGTCCCAACCCCCATCACTCCTCCGTCGTCGATGGTGTCTCCGCGGAGTGTGATTGGATTAGAGATGGTTACCCTTTCCCCTCTAACCCGGTGATGTTGCCGTTTCCTGCTCTCTCGGCTGCCGAAGCTGCACTCAACACTGCTCGGCAATAGCAGGCGCACAGCTTGGATACAGGACGCTTTAATCAAAGCAAAATACAAATTATTTAACATTCAAACAGCAATGCGAAGGAAATCGAGGATATTACTATGCTTCGCGGTTCTCTGGGTGCTCGGCATAGCATATTATTTCTATTCGGGTACAACGTTGAGTCGAAAGGTAGGTTTCTCCGACTCTTTTCTAAGCTTATTGAAAATTCATCAGAGCTCGCTTGCACAAGAATTTAGTCCGCGGATTTTTTTTCAATTCAAATGCGAATCATTCTATGTAGA
Source organism: Esox niger (assembly GCA_016801105.1). Lineage (NCBI taxonomy): Eukaryota > Metazoa > Chordata > Actinopteri > Esociformes > Esocidae > Esox > Esox niger. Next base: position 40,008 of record JACXGJ010001090.1, on the reverse strand, counting down.
TTTTAATCAAATAACTATTTTGGTCAGCTAATGTCATGGAATGCAATTTGTGATTATTTAGTTCTGAAATCTATTGTTTCCGTCTTTTGAATATTTACTGTTGCTTGGGGGGAAAGGACAGTCTATCGCTATTTCCAAAGCTTTGAACGTTGCGCTGTCTGTAGGCTATCGTGTAGTTTTGCTGTGATTGGATAGTTGGGCTGTTGTAACCCTTTCTTTGTTTCTTGCACACAGCGCTTCCTTATTCAAGTAGACGTTGAATTCAGGGAGACGTCAGCAGTTACAATTAGCCTAACACACACCGCTATATTGGCTGGGTATATCCGCAACCAACGAATAAGCTACACTGAACAAAATTTGCAAACCGAAGCCTATGCATCGGTATGCTTTTGTAATATTTTATCTTTTCTATGGTCATCGTATACAGTGAGGAATGCTGCCTGTAGTTTGCTACATAAGTACTGCAGCTGTCTTCCAAGCGTTTTCCGATTTCTCTTTTTACTGTATTTTTTGCGTTCTGGATTGACAAGGTCAAACCTGTAAAGTTGGGCTTCATGTGACAATTCCGGTCCCTTTTCTTGGGCATTTATTTGCTCTCTAATTGTCAATGTGTGTGCAACCATTTGGCCCCTTAATTTGACATTAGACTGATAGGTGGTTCAGCTATAGATAAAGTGCAAATGGGCATTTGGGTTTGATTTACAACAGCCTTATCTCCACACAAGGCTGTTATCAGAGAGTAGTTACCCATTTCCCTGGCCAGCGTGGGGCAGAGGGATGCCTCAAGGCCAAATTGCAGGGTACCTCTCAGGAATGACACGACAGTAGTGCTAGTTTCCTCATTATGAGAAAGGGCCATCTGATGGCCGCAGAATGCACTTTGTTGGGGTTCCATTTGTATGTACGGCAGGCTAGTGCTGTCTTTATAGCAAGTCCGTCAGCCGTGGACGTATTTGAGCTGTCTTTCGGTGATTTGAGAAGGTGTGGTTGCATCACACTGTTTGCCAGTGAACAGTTTCGAAAGGTAACCACGGTATCCAAAACAGCACACATGCTTTCTGTTATCGTGTGGCTCCTGTTACATGCAAATAGGATCCCTCTGCTTTGTCTGACTTGACAGTACTCTTCACTGCCTTTACTGTTGTGCTTTATGCACAATGCCTTCCTCTATGTCACGTGTTTTCGTTTGAACAAAACGGTTGTGTGTGTGTGTGTGTGTGTGTGTGTGTGTGTGTGTGTGCTTTTTTTCTGCCAAATTCTGCATCTTAGTTTGCTTTGTGATGTATACAGATGTGTAGGGCTTGGTCTGTCTGCAAAGCCCAGAAGGTGTTGGTAGCCGTTTAAATAGAACCCAATTTATTATCCTCTGCCATGGAAATCTTTGCTCCGAGATACTTTTTACACGTACCAACAAACTCACACCCAGACAGTTCCAACGCTGCAGCTTCACTGTGAAGTCCCCAAAGCCGCATAACACAGAGGATGGGGTAACTGCTGAGGAAACGATGCCCTAAAATAAATCCCATTTCCAGTCATGCCAGACTCTTCATCCTCAGTGTAAGCAGCCAGCTCCAAACACTGACGCGTCCCCCGACCTCCCGGTTGATTTGGCCGGCAACCGCTTCAACGTTGCGAGAATGCACAGACCGGACGGGTCAGGTAACCAGATTGTCCGATCTTTATCTCAGGGCTTCAGTGTGTTTGACGAGATCCCCGCTCTGCGACAGGGTTATTGACAAGCCAGTTGTTCTACTCATGCTCAGAGGACGACAATGTTGCTGTGCCTGGAGTGTGATCAAGGGCCGTGCTCTGGTCCTAGGCTTTCAAATCAAAGCTCTCTTTGGAGTCCTGTCATTTCCATTTGTTTGCCGGTATTAAGAAAGTGCCCAGAGTGTGTGGTTTGTTTAAAAGGTCAAGTGTTTTTGAAGCAGATTGAGAAAATGTCTTAATTCTCTCTTGATATCCAAAAAAGAGTGTTATAACTTTTCTTCAGGTTACATTTTGGTCTGTAGTCTGAACCTGAAGAGAAATATATTTTCAAATACATGTATTGATTAGTTCAGCTTTCCTTGTCACTTGGGCGTGCGATGTTTGTAACAATCCCAGTCCAGCAGTAGTGGAAACTGATGTTGGCCTGGGATGTAAGTTATTCTCTCTCAATCTGCCACATGATCCTCCTGGCTTACCCTGTTTTATCCTCCTCAGACAATCTTCTTTTGAAATGGCAGGCTGCAATCTCCTGTTGTTTATTTAATAACTCAGTGAAACAATCTGAGCGTGTTCGGCCACTTTTACAAAACATTGTTTAGAAAGGCCTGTGTTTCTAGTGTCAATGCTGGACATAGTCTACATGGCTGGGCAAATACAATCTTGTTGAAATGGCGATTGGTTGTTGCTTTCTCATCTGCAGCCTACCCATGTCGGGAAATCTTTTGCTGTGAGAGAGCTCATTGCTTTGGGTGGCTCTGCTCTATCCTATCCTTTTTCTCATATGTGGTTGTACCAAAGCCCAGAAATGTGTTTAGAGAGCAATCCTTACAGCTTCTACCCCATCTATCCAGCAGAGCAATATGTGGTGACAGACTGCCCAGCAAACAGGGAACATTCCCTGGACTTTTTTCCCCCTTTTTTTTGGAATGATAGTGTCGTTATAATGTCAACTGGTTTAGAGCTTTAAATCGATGCTCACAAGCCAAAAAGAATTGCCCAAAATATTGCTCAATTCTGTACTCTACCATGATGCAACACATTTTTCAATGAAATTCATGTGATTTCTCCAGATTTGATTTCATAGCTGTACTGTTATTCATAACTGCTTAAGATCATTGCATTTAACAAATCCTTCAATCCTGTTTTTATATAATTACATAGGCGTACAGCACTTGGTCAGATCGAAGTGTGAAGTCATCATAATACCAGAAGGTTTGTTGGAACTGTCAACTTAAAAATGTCAACACACTGCCCTGTCACCTGGGTCTAGTCATACTTAGGATCTCAGAATGTCCCTCAACCTCATTATTTCTTAGTGGCAATATACAACTCGTGTTCGTACCTGTGTGTGTTTATCACAACATTACTGACGATGAGTGATCACAGCATGTCCCCAAATTGAGCCATACACAATCCAAATTAAATGCTGACCTGGGGAATGTAAATTGCTCAACCTTTTCCTCTTTCTCAAATTGAAAAGAGACAACAGGTGTGCCTTTAGTGGTTTTTCGCTGAGGTTGGTAAATTAATTCCACTGACAAGATGCTGCTATAGTATCCAGACTAGAGTAATGCTTACTGGACAGCATTTTGTCGACAATGTAGTAATATACACTGTTTGCTTGGTGTGAATGAAAGATGAGGCAATATTTTGTCTATTAACGGTCTTTACTTTAGATAGAAGGTACCCATGCTTACTTAAGGAATTTGATGCAACAAGCTACCACACAAAGACTATCTCCGACCAAACCCCTTGAAAGGACCAGTTCCGTGTTAGCTGTAGTCTCATTCCTCCTTAACCAGTAACAAGTTGGACAACGTCAACAAGTTCAACATCAAAGTGGAAATTTACCCGTTGTACACAGTGCTGAACAATGACCTAAGATGGTGGACAAACTAGAATTGCCGGTGTGTGTAACTTTTTGTTCCAGTCCAGCTCATACCTGACTCATTAAGTCGCTATTTTTTTTGCTGTCAGGTGGTTAAGCTTGGGGGGGAAATGAACACAGTCCTGCTCTTCCAGACCCAAAGCAGGAAAACCTTTTACCTAGTTAAAAGGGGTGACTCAGGCAAGGTTTGTGATTTGGCATCAATAATGTGACTAATTCAACAGCAACAACAAATGTTGTTTGTGAATACAAACTGATTGAAAACTCACCATAGCAACTTCGACTTAAGTTCACAAATTGACCTACTATTTACAGCCTGTTCACGCATGTCCTGTCAATGGTGGAATCAGCTTGTCTCTCAGAGCAACTCCGTCTAAGTTGCTGCAGTTGAATTATTTCATGTCTGTGAATGCCAAAATTAAATTGAATATTATTTCATAATTAAAAAGTGTAAGTGATCACAATTTCCACACGTTAACAAATGTTGAGCGTGAAGGACAGCCTTTTTTTGAAAACACCAGGACTCGGTAGCAGCTGTCACCATGGCATCAGTCAACAAGATCAAGTTTTCATATCATCGCTTCTTATCCCTAATTACAAATCATAGTCTGTCACCGTGGTTCATTAAGTTAATTCCTGGACTGAATGACACCGACCAAAGCAGGAGTATTGTTTCAGCTTGAAACAGCTTACCTTGGAGGTGATTCAGGCACATCTGTTGCCATTGGTTTCTGGAATGTAGGTGCCAACGGGATGCCATTTGATATCACTAACATTACAGTAGTTCTACCTCAACAACTAACATGTGGTTACCAAAATATAAAAAAACAACCAAAGCACTTAGCCTAGCTCCAAATAGGTTGCATAAATCTTGCCCTACTAGTCATACTAATGATCTGCTGTCCTGAGGGTTACAGTAAACAGATCAATGTCTTTCCACAGTCAAGTTTGCATGCTATTGTCAGCAGGGTGGGTGCTAGTAAGTCAATCTGTGAAACCTGCAGATCACCTGACCAAAAACATTTAGTTTTACAGTTGCAGGCCTACCGGTATCAGCTCAGCAAAAGTAATGTATGCACTCTTTGTTTTGGTCAACAGAAGGTGCACATTTTCATCTATTTTAGTGTTTTTGGATTCGCTGGATGACTAAATGTGAAGGTAATGGGAATGGAGGCGAGTTTGTTTCAAATGCTTAGTTGCTGTAATTCACTTAGAATTTGCAAGTTGAAAGCAAATACAGGAGTTTCCCTATTAATTAGTAAATGAACTAACAAACTAAACGTCATAAAATGTGACAAGACAAAGCTAGCAAACAACTGGATACTTGAAAATGTGCCCCAGACTTTTCTTAAAATTGTCAGTTTAAACATAGACAATTAATTAAGCTCTCATTATATAGTTCCATAGATTCTTACCATTGTATTGATTAGACTACAAAACTCATCATATGAAGAAATGTGTTACCACAAATCAACTTAATTTCAATGACAGTACTTAAAATAATAAAGACATTGCCATAATTATAACTAATAATTTTTAAGTTTTAGCACTTAACTTATTGTGTTATGTACAATAATACTTGTTTTAGGCAACACAGGTATATATTGTTCTGTCTACATAAATGGTTAGTCATTTCTTTTGTGTAACTACTTCACAGTATCTTTGTTTTTATGTTAATTTGTTTCATATGAAAAAATCTAGGCATTATCTAGTATGCACAGTGGATTGCTCGAGTAGTAGATGGAGGTAGGGCTGTAGAATTACAAAATGCTGAATTCTTCTCTTTGGGTTTCCTAATTGTAGAATGTTAATTTGTCAAACCGTAAAATCTGTTCGTCTTGCCCATTAAACCTAATAGGATAACAAACTGCATAATACTATTTTTAGAAAAATACTTTGTCCTGAGCACCATGCAATAAGCATTGTGTAAAAGTATCAAAAAGTAAAATGAATTAATAAATAATTTCCCACGATGCTTTAACAACCAAGTGCAATGGCTTTGTTAAGTACTCAATTTAGCTATAAATGATTACAACACAGGTAAATCAAGTGTATTTACACAGGTAAATCAAGTGTATTTACACAGGTAAATCAAGTGTATTTACACAGGTAAATCAAGTGTATTTACACAGGTAAATCAAGTGTATTTACACAGGTAAATCAAGTGTATTTACACAGGTAAATCAAGTGTATTTACACAGGTAAATCAAGTGTATTTTACGCAAATATCAACATGTCTAACTGTTACCTAACTATCATAACACACAATATCAAGTAAGAGAAGATTTCGTAAATGTTAGTCTTAAACATTAAGAATCAATAAATGCATTAATATTAACTCAATAACCTAATATTTCTTAACTGTCCTCAAAAACATTAAGCGGTCAGAAATAATATTGGCAATGAGTACCACTATTAGAAACCGGGTTCTACTGACGTTTGTAGATGTTTGAGTTGTCGCTACTTTGCTTATTCAGACAGAGTGCCACATCTTTTCTTAGAAATTGTTTTCTTTTTGTTAATATTGCTGGTTATCGTGCTTCCTTTTAATTGATACCGTGGTGAACCATTTCTTAAAATCTTTTAGGTGTTAAATAACATGGACCACCTAAGTGCCTTTTGATAATCAGGTGTTAGAAGTTTCCCGGAATTATTCATTTATTTACTTAGTGCCCTATAATTTCAGTGTTGCGGAGATCGCCGACAGTATCCAGAACTTAATAAAATATCAATGCGTCAATCTTGATGAATTTTATCACTCTCTGCATAGCAATGCTGTTGTGAAAAAATGTCAACTCGCTTTTCCATTGAATCTACATCAGTGGCAGTGATGCGCTGGTTGAATCGTCACTACCTGCAGACCCGTGGTTATATCCTCTGTGCAGGAGGGTGTTGGGGTCTTAAAAAGGTTTGTATTTAGGGCTGGTAGGTTGAAGGTCATTGCTAGGCTGGACATGTATTAATAATAATCTGTGAAAACTGACAACCAGGGCATATGCCTCCTCAAAGTAAACTGTATTTCAGCTTCTCCAGCTCATGCCTTTCGGTCATTCAAACTGCATTAACGCAATTGATCTTAACAACATTATGCAATCTGTATTTTTCTGCAGCATTTTGTGTAGTTGAGGGTTTAGGATTGGGTGCGGGTGCGGGCCGAGCCGTATCTAATGTGAGGAACGTTGGATGAGATTCATGGGGCTCTGGCTTGCCTGGACCCACTGATCATGGTAATATCAATGTGGTCTGTATGTAAAGCCGAGGCATCTATCTTTTAGGGGGCCCAGGACTCCTGCCCGGAGTGCTGACCTAAGAATTTCACTTTATAAATATACACTGCTCAAAAAAATGGGCACATGTAATCATCCTAGAATAACATCAAGTCAATGAAACTTCAGGTATATCAATCTGTCCAGTTATGAAGCATAAGCGATTGTGAATCTGTGTCATCTGTTTCGGTGCATTTGAAAAGGTCAACAGGTGCCCTGGAGAGGCAATACCAAGACAACTCCCCAAAAGGGAATGGTTTTGCCGGTGGTGGCCATCGACAGTTGCTCTCTCTTCATCCTTCTTGATTGGTTCTTCTCTAGTTTTGCGTTTTGCTAGTGTCCCTTTCACTACTGCATGAGGCATTCAGGTTGCACACGTTGTCCAACTTCTTCAAGAATGCACATACGTGCCGTTGCAAGGTTTGCGGCGTCTGCCAGTCTTATTTTACTCTTCCACCATTACGCTAGTCTCCACTGGTTAGCATGAACTTTTATTACTTCCTCTTTCTTCCAGGATTGTTCTATCAATAGATTTACTCAGGTGTTTAGAGCTCATTATTCATGTGTTTTTAGAAGCAATGAATGTCATTAGGAGCCATAGTAGCCCATAAGTCCATTTACTCTGTCGTTTTTTTGAAAACAACATTCACATTTTGTTTTTGTGCTTTCATGTTCACCAAATACCGGTGAAAAGCTGGCATTTGCCGGCTAACGTAACACCCTCTCCCTATATCTATCGCTCTATCTGGCCCTGTTGTCCCTCCTCTCTAAATATTGTGATGTTCAATTGGTGATTTGTTTCATGCCTCCTCATTGCAACTCCCAGTTGGCCCAGGGGAGTTGATTAGGATATGTCCTCCTAAGCACATCCTGCCAAGTGTTCCGCTTCTTATCACACTTTGAAATGTGTTTCTTTGATATCCTACTGTGAAGTTTCTGAAAATGTATTTTCACAGGTAAATGCATCTTTTCTTTAATTTCTGCCACAGTTCCTCTTTTGAGAATTCTTACTTGAGGGCAATATAGTGCAACTGATGTTTTTTTTTGTTGATTTTACCCACTTTTTCCTCCCCTCGTCCATTTTGTGGCACTCCAGAATTTGTTGGTATGATGTTGGTAAAACAAGATGATAGAATATCTTGACTGCAAAGAGGCAGCTTCACTGCAGAGGTTTTGGCTTAGACCAATGCTCCAGTAAGGAAATCCATTTTAACTGGCCTGTCTTTAGGTGTGTAGCCTCGGAAGAATAAACAATACAGTGTTTATGACAATAGGGACAAATGACTGTCCATTTAGTGTTTGGTCAAGTGTAATTTGCCCTGTATGGAGGCATGATAAGATGAGTGAGGGAGAAATGCTGGTTTGAGTGGAGAAATGCTTTTGGAGCTGATCGCGATGGTCGTTAGATTTGTCGTGGCAAATGCTTCACCACCACGCTTTTTTGTAAAGGGAGCTAGAGGCTGCTTGGGGAATAATGTTGGACTGAACTACTTACAGTAAACAATTACTTTGTTTTGTTGGATCTCTCAGTCTAAAGATAGAGCTACCACAGCCATTTTTTAGGACTGCGTTGACTCCCAAAAATTCATATGACATTTTTGTTGTTGGATTATAGCAACTAAATCGTTAGCTCGTGATTTGGTATGTTTTGTACAGTGTCCTTTTTGGCTCACCTGTCGAGGGGACTGGTAGATGAAAAAATCCACCAGCCAAGTGTATTTTTCCCAGCCAAATTAATCAGTTATCAAATCTATTTATAAAGGCTTTTTCAGATCAGCAGTTGTCACCAAGAGCTTCTACGAAACACCCAGCCTGAAATCCCAAGGAGCAAGCAGCAGTGTTTAAGGATAGTGGCAACGAAATACACCCTAAACGAGGCTGAAATGGAGGAAAAAACCTAGAGGAACCAGGCTTGAAGGGGTGACCAGTCCTCTGTCTGTGCCTGGTGAACATTTTGAGTGCAGGTTGTAATAATTAATAAATATGGACTGTGTCCAGAGACTATAAAACCTAATCCAGGTCAGAAGCATGACCAGATGGACAAGGACAGGGACGACCCAGGGGGGAATGGTCAGCCGAGTGGCAGCTGGAATCGTCTGGTATCGTCCTGATCCACCACACAACTGGGAGGTCTTTGGACAGGGACAGCAACCAGTCTTTCGAGCAATGTACTCTAGATGTGTTGGCCAAGACCCCATATACTCCTAAGTTCAAGTGGAGCTAGAGACAAGGAAAATGTTATGAGTGCATTCCTTAGATTTCCAAGGATTTACAGCAGAGAAGGAGAGCTGACCCTACTCCCTCGGCACATTAATATAGCAGCATAAGACATTGGAGCGGAGACAAGGGGGTGACACGTTGCCAAGCATCAACCAATAAATAGCCTTTTTGTGTCACATACACATTCATTTCAGTTCATTTAATTGAGATAATATGGTTTTAATGTTGGATACAAACCTTTTATTTTTCCGACGACAAATTTGTTGCTTCTGCTTTTAACTTTAGCATACTGGCCAGATACAGAGCAATTTGTCACCACAGCCTCAGCGTCAAACTGTAGCCTGCATCTTGAAACGCCTTTATCTCCAAACCACCAGTTCTCACAGAACATTCGTTTTCTATATTATCCTACAAACATGTGTTTTATATATTGCAGTAACCTCATCCCTTTACACCAGTTTCTCTACCTTGTCAATTTTCTTAACATAATTTGACAATACTTGACATCATTCCCTAATAATAACCTAAGTACTTCCCCTCAATTAACCATTCTCTAAACCTGTTCATGAATTGCTTCCCAGATTTATAACACAATCCATCTCCCAAGTTAATGAGCAAAAGCAAATTAACAACCATTACTTAAAAACTATTTTTTAGATTAGAAAGGTTCTCTAAATTATTTAAGCTCTAAACATTTCTCAATTTGTCCATCTTATAATATTCTTTAAATTTATATAATATATTATTGAAACTGTAATGTAGTTTTTCCTTTGAAAATGTATGCAATACACCTAACACAACATTGTGTCTGACTAAATAACAGCGAGCTTAGACCAACCAGTGAATGGCTAGTTCTCCCATCCCTGCAGAAAAAAGCTCTGCGAGACCAGCCATTGGATTCCTGGTCACCTCTCTTGACCAAGGCTTTTCTTACTCAGGCGGTAGTTTCAAAGGAGTCTCAGTGGTTCCAAACTTGTTCCATTTCACAATGATAAAGCCCACACTCCTCCTGGAAACTGTCACTGCTGTAGCCCTTTTTTATAACCTTTACCAGATTTGTGCCTCAGCACAATTTCATCTCGGAAGTCTATGGAGAGTTCTTTGGACTTCATTGCTTGGTTTTTCCTCTGACATACACTGTGAATAGTGGGACCTTATATAGATAGGATATGATTTAAAAAAGGCACACTATCATTTGAATTTGCCAGGGATCATCAAGGATGATGAAAGGACACAGATGCATCTTGGCTTAGTGTGGAGTGTCACTGCATAGTGTCTGAATACTTATGTACATGAGATATTCCAATTGTTTATTTTCAGTAAATTGGTGAACATTTTCAAGATGTGTTTGGCTTTGTCATTATTGGGTATTTTGTGCAGATGAATGTCCAAAAATAAATATAAATTAAATATATCTAGTCCATAACACTGTAAGAGTTGGAGAAAGTGATGTAAGACATCTAAAGAGATGCGTTGATTTTCACATTTAAATATCTATAATGTTAAATAAAAATGTGTCTTTGTATACACCACATCATAGCTTTTTAAGAACAATCTCAGTTACAAGTATGTTCTAACTTACAGGGAGTAACTTACAGGGAGTATCTAACTAAGTATTTAATGCTCACTCTCTGTGTAATACATGGCAGTAAACTGGACAACGGTGACTCACACACAGTCGTGGAGTGTGGGCAAATAAGGAGATTGTCTCTCTGGTGGTTTTAAGTGTAGCTAGGGTCAGATGTGTTTGAGAGTGTACAGCCTGTAAGACAGTGATGTGACCCTGTAGGGTCTTGCCAGGGATGGCACCAGCAGAAATGTGTACTTTGACATGGACCAATAACAACACACAAGCCACCCTCTACTCAGTTGACAGAAACTGTTTCTCTGAAGGATTGCGTAGCTTCTCTGAAGGATTGCGTAGCATGAGAGCTTTCTCTGTGTGTTTCTGTTTAGAATGGACATTGAACAGTGTGCTTCCTTGTTTTGTCATAAGTTTATTACCATGTCATGTGTTTGTGACTTTGGGGTTGTGCGAAGGCCACAGGCCAGTAGTAAAGATCCTAGGCCTCGTGGCTAACTACTGACTTCTCTTTGTGCTTTTAATTACTGTGCTGCTGCCTCTGATTTTTCCCGAGAGTCAGTTGCTATTTCTTAGCTTTAGGCTAGTCCTGACAATTGAAGTTTTTGGCCGATGAAACATGGAAAAGAGCTTTGTATTTCTTGTTTCTACATGTGCTTTGTTTAAGTGTACGGTTGAACAATGGATTTTCCAGCAGAATTACAGCATTGTTGCCTTTCTGGATTTTTAATTACCAGAAAATTACCCTATTAATTTACAACATTGAATTGTTTGCTTATTTAGAAGTTCTATTTCTGCAGTGCTATGCTAAGGCCAGGCAATTAATTTGAAAGTGTGAGAACAGCCAGCCCTAACATTTTACAGAAAGCAGAACTGGTAAGAGAGTTGTCTGTGGGAATTCAAAATTAAATAAGGGTTTAAGCTGCTGTTTTTGTTGTTTAAAGTTGTTTAGTTGTTGTTTAGAAGACTAGATGTTTCCATTGTGAGGCTAGCCTTGGGCGCTGTTTGTGAAATGGTGATGTCTCTGGTGGGTTTTATTAAATAATATTTGATTACCACAATTTTAATAGCAATTTGGGTTTCATGATGGAAATACTGTGTCCAGAAGTGTATAGTGTTGGGGTTGGTGTGGCCTTGAACGTCTGACATTCAGCTCTGTCGCAGGATGCACAGCCTGCTATCCCATTTGGAGGAGAAACCAGGTTGTACCAAAATAATTGAATGTTGCAAAATCGTAAACAGTTAATATATGTTTAATCTACTTGTCATTTTTGTAAAAAAAAGACCAGACATCTTTTGCTGACAGCATAGTGAATGAAAGCTTGGGATTTTAAAGCACAATTACTCTAAACCGAAATATATTTTTTACAGACCAAATATTTTTTTATTCTAATATGATTGAATCAATGAATGTGACATCCATTTAGTTTTTCATAGAGAATGCCAGGAAAACAACTAAGCCAGGAAAGCAAGTTAGAAATACATTTGGGAAAATTTTAAACAGATTTTCTATGGCTCCATTTAGAGTAGTTTATTAACACTTAGTTGAACAGGTATGTTGAAAAACCTAGTGTGGCACTTTATTGTACTTTGACAATCTAGCGAAAAGCTGCAGGAGAGAAGAATGCCTAATTGAAAGCAAAAAAAGAAAAGTAGCTCACCATTTTTTAAAGTATATCTGAAAATGTTGAGCCACTTGTAATAGACATGTATGTTTTCAGCTCCCTGTTATTGTCTATTATTATTGTGGTTAAATGCCAGGACCAGAGATGAATAAAACTATACCTCAATAGTTGATGTGTATGCCTAGTCTTTTCTACTTCAGAGAAAATGTGATTCTATTCAAAGAAATGCCTGGTTTGAGTCCTAAAATCTCATGCTCTCTCCCTTCTTCAGCAAACAAATGAATCGTGCACATATCCTACTGATAGGATGTTGATCTATCAGTTTCCCTGCCACTCTGTCAACCTATCAGTGTTCCCCTAACATTTCAAAACTGGCAGACGTGTGTTGTAGAAATTTGTTGAACTGATGGAGTAGTGACTTCTACAGAGATGTGTGCGGTGTAGAGAATTACTGGTTTAGTATTGGTGTGATTAGAAAGGAACTAAACCTGTATTCTGCCAAGCAGGCAGAAAGGAAGCCATGTTAATGGTGTCATAAGTAAAAGGGTTACAAGACATGGATGGATTCTTTAACTTGAGGTATTTGTAAAAAAAGCTGGTGGGCCACCTGCATTTGGGTGAAACCTGGGGGGGGAACAAAACTGATAAGTGGACTAAGCGCAACTGGTTTAGACCACAAACATGTGTTGATGAAATGTCAATAATTGTGAGATTGTCACACCTCACCTATTAAAAAAGGAGGTTTTCTGAACTGTGCGTCAGAGACACTCACTGATCTTGTGTTTGCGTCTGTCTCTATTTGCACATATATGTTAATAAACTGTTATTGTATTTAAGAGTATTTTGATCTGTCTTACTTGCCTTAGTAAGGGTTCAAATCAGTGAATTTCTACCAGTGATTGAGGGTCAATCAGATTCTTGTTGATTATATGGAACAAAATAGCTGTCTGTTTACCACTTGTTGTGAAATCACTGGAAGTAGTTGTACCTCTTGCTTTGCTGTGGATTGGTGGAGCGATGGTAACAATAGTTCATGGTTGTTGTGTGGACCACTGGTTCGATCCTCTTGTGGGACAGTTAGACAGTGGTGGAAGCTAATACTGTATGAACCTTCTTGATATGTAGTCTGGAGAAATTAAACTACTGAAATGATAAATAACCTACAGCGAGCTGAACAATGTCGGCTACACTGTGTGTTGTCTCATTTACAGTAGACAATCAAGCCTGCCTTTGAAATAAACCACTGCCTCTAAATTGAAAAGCATTTAAAGTACTTTACAGATATTAAGGGAAGAAAATAACATGTATATATACTGTATACAGTACTTTAAATATAACAATATAAATTTTACTGCATTAAAGGAGGTTTTAAAAATAGTCAATATTTGATCATGCATTCTTTTGCGGAGGAAAGTGATTCTGTTATGTACAGGCAAAGACCGCTTTGTAACTGTTTCTTTCCAACTGCTGAAAGGACAGCATTTTAAATAAATGTGTGACAATGGGATGATTTTGTGTGACCGTGTATTTGGCACTGACCAAGATGCCTTGCCTTTTGTAACTCTCTGGATGTGGCAAATCAGCTCTTGCTTCATTCTTCCAAAATCAGATATTTGTTGGGAAATTGTCGTGCAGCCTGCATTTTCTTTACATAATGTGCAGACAAAATGAGTATTATCATAATTAGGTCCTGAGCCTTTTTTTATTCCATCATTTACTATATGCCTGATTGAACTCACTCTTAAGCCTATTGGAATGGCTCTATATGGGGTTGTTATTGAAGTCGTTATGTTCCCAATGCTAATTTTACTGGATTCCCCTGTGCCCCTTCATGGTGCCTCTTAGGTGTTAGTGGGGGTTAAATCCTCATGCATTTTTAATCTTTCTGATTTGGCATAATTTTTCTCCCCAGTGTTGCATCACTGAATTAATAAAAAATAAATATGTTTTTGATCAGCAAAGAAGTAGCGACTCTCCTATGGGTGCAAGAAAGGCCGAGAATCACCTTGGGGTCCGTGTTAACTTTAAGAACAGGACTCTCCCAAAAGTAAAATAGAAATAGCATGAATAGCAGTTGTGTTAAAAAGAATTCAGAATGAATTGTTACTTCATTGAAACCGGCAATGGTAGAGATTGAGTTATGGCATGCAGACATTATCACTCACAGCTGGCAGTAAGTGTGAACAAGCACAGTGGGCCAAGGACTGTTCTTTGAGAAAAGTGTGAGGGATTGGGAAATAAGGGGAAAAGGAAAGTCATGTTTGAAAAGGGTTTATCTGTAGATACTGATGGGTTTTGCAAATACATCCAGATATGACATTATCAGATATTGACTGAAACTCACCAAAATTATAGTGATATTTAGCATCTGTGAAAAGTCACATCTGTGCCTCAAATGCAGTAATATTCATGTTGTTACAATGGTCGGCTGAACTGACATTCAAAACATCACTTACTAAAGGTGAACACATTTTATTTTACTAAATTCTTCTCATGGGCTTCTTCGTCAAGAATAATGCTGGCTCCCATTAGCTCTACAATGGACGACCTTCCAGTCCAAAGCTATAGCTCTAGCCTCTCTGGAGACTGCAACTTAACAGGGTTCAGGTGAGACTCATCATGATGAAGGACCGGTATTGGTTGAGATTGACCTTATTGATCCATTTTGGTATCTCTGTTTAGATTATTGTAACAATTACACTCTTCATATTTTAACAAATATAATAAATACTAATAACATTTAAAAATATCCGCATGCGTAAATGGTGGGGTCATTTCCTTCCAGGACAGACATGGCACCCATTTATTCTTATTTCATTGTAATTCATTCCCCATTATTAACTACTATTCATTCCACACTGATTCTCAATTTACTCACATTCATTCCTGATTGTCCTCCTTTCGTTCCCTATTGAATTCCATGAGTTTCCAATAGACGCCCATTCATTCCCCATTGACTTCAATGTGTTCCCCATTGACTCCCTTTGACTCACCCTTGACCACCATTCATTCTCCATTCACCTCCATTCATTTCCCATTGACCTGCATTCATTCCCCTTTGACTTCCATGCATTTAACATGACTCCCGTTCACCTCCATTCATTCTCCATTGGGCCCCATTCGTTTTCGATAGACTCGCATTAATTCCCCCCTGAATTCCATTAATTTCCTTTTGGAGCTTTACGCATTTGCATCACCATCAATCCGATCATCTTGAAATTTTGTGGAGGCCTTCCTGCCATAGGCTTGAAGCCAAGTCGGGTTGCAGTAGGCTTAGCCATTTTGCATTAATGAGCATTTGAATTGAGGTCTCGCCCACAGGAATTTTCATTGGCTCATATCAGCCACTCTGTTAAAGATATCAACAGTCCTTATACCAAATTTTTTAGGTACTTGTCCCAAGATAATATTTATCGAGCGGCGTGAAGATCGGTGCAAAGCTTTGTGTTAACCTTTAAGGAGTTAACCTTTTAGTGTTTTAGACAAAATTATAAATAGCTGAAATACCAAGATGGTAGACTATGGGTTCTTGAGACAATTTTTTTTTAAGCGAAGAGGGACCTGTGGTCTGGATTTCAGACCTGTAGGTCATATCGGGTGGATATGCCAGTGGAGCTTTTGGAGCGTCTTACATTGCTTACTATAGAGCCACCTAGAGTTCAATTGGATCCATAATCTAATAGATGAATTCGGCGGACGGTGTACACCTATGGGCAAAGGGGCGTGTCTGTATCGCATGCCATCTCATGGGAATTTGTGTCCAAAAAAGGAATAATAATAATCCTAACAAAAAGGATAGGGCTCCTGAGTGCTCATCATTATACAACTACATTGCCAAAAGTATTTGGACTGCTGCTCATCAAACATCTTTCAAAATCATGGGCATTATTATGGAGCTGGTCCCTCCCACTTTACTGCAACAGTGTGTGGACACCCCTTTAATTTATTGGATGCGACTATTCCAGCCACACACATTGCTGACTGTTAAATAAAATCGAGCACACAGCTATGCAATCTCCACAGACACATTGGCAGTAGAATGGCCAGTGATGAAGAGCTCAGTGACTTTCAACCTGGCACCATCGCAGCATGCAACCTTTCCAAAAAGTCAGGTTTTCACATTTCTGCACTGCTAGAGTGGCCTCGGTCAACTGGATGTGCTATAATTATAACGTGGAAATGTCTATGAGCAATCACACGTCAATTGGTTGGCCACGCAAGCTCACAGAACAAGACCGCTAAGTGCTAAAGCACCTAGGCCCTTTCCTGTTTCAGCATGACAATGCCCCCATGCTCAAATCGATGTCATTACAGAAATGGTTCCGTTGTGGAAGAACTGGACTGACCTGACCTCAACCCCAACAGGCAGCAATGTTTTGGCCTTCTTAGATGGTCTATGAAGTACAAATGTTCAAGAACTGAATGTGGCCCTGGTGGTTGCCTGGACAATACACTGGGGATGTATACTGTATTTTTAGAGCTTATCTGATGCTTGCAGCAGACGTTTCTAGGCAATAGAAGCGCTTTAAGCGGTCTACCTACTTGGTAGCACGCAATTCTATATCGGTCCCCTTAAGTTTGATATTAATGGTGTGTTTGCTGGTTGTACCAGAACTATTTGGATATTTATGCTATTGCATCCCTGATCTTTTCTATGTATCATTTTGTTAAAACATCAGGAGATTTATTAAGTGCCATTTTGGTTAATTGCAATTCGTCCCCATCATTCAGATCTCGGCTTCATGTCCTTTGACAGTTGCTATCCCCAAAAAGTTTTGATGCACTTTCTTAAGTATTGTTGTTCGTTATATCCCTGTTCAATCACAAGCAGCTTACTAGAACTTTGTAAAAGTACAAAGTTACAAAATATATTAAAATATTGTTCCTCTTACTTTTGCTAGGACTTATTTATAGGAAGCAACTGCACAATGAAATTGTTTCTAGCTTGCTTACTTTTCTCCGTCTCAACGATTTTTTTCATTTCTTTAGTTATGTTCGAAAGACTTTGCGTGCGTGCGAACATGCGAAGCAAACTTAGTGCAATGCAGGTCATCCCCCTCGCACCACATTTCATATTCCCTAAGTAATCCATTGCTACACACCCGAGTGCAGGGGTTGATTTGAGTTTCTGTTAGGTGGGTGAATGACGGTATTGGGAAATAGACTTCAAAAATATGTTTCAGAAAGCTCCCAAAATTTCACACCGAAAGAAATGAAACTAAACAAAATACACTAAGAATATAGATTCCTTAATGAAAGTTACTTACAATTTTTTTTTCAGATGTAAACTAGTTTGGGAACAATTGTCATATGTGAATCTGAAATGTCCCGGGCTTGCAATAACAGATCACTTGGATTGTATTTTAACAGAGTGTGTTATTTAGCTTATTTAACACACAGTTTGATGTTGATAACAAAAGGAATGTATTGCCTACTTCACCAATGCTTTATTTTTCTTTTGGCATAAAAACCCCAGTGTTCCAATAATTAACTACAAGCTGTCCGACTCAGTTTGCCATAATACTGCAGTGTGTTTTGCCTATATAAATACAGCCTGATTTGGTAGTGGCTGCTGAGTAATAATTGCTCAAGCTGTAGGAATTGCCACCATCTCAGGGCTTTAACAGGGCATCTAAATCAATCAGATTTACAACCGACAGGGAGCTCAAAAGCAAAGCAGTTGCTCCCAAGTGCCTGAGTCAAAACTGACTCAGCGGCTGGCTGCTGTTCAGCGACACGGCAGTGGGTTATGTATCTCTGCAGCCATCGCCAGCCAAATTAAAAAGGCTTCATCAGCATTTAACCTTGCCCTGTTCTCAGCCAACCTTCACAGAAAAGGCAATAGACAATTATATCTATCATCTTTAATACTCCTGGAAGTGAGCCGAGGCTCTGATGGATGCTTCTTATTACATCATCCTGAGCCTGCTCGTCACCGTGTGGGAGAAGATTGGTAAAGTCATCTCAGCATATCATTTTAGAGCTGTAACAGGAGTGCATGGTGGTGGTGTAGAGGAGCAGCTGTGTAATGTGGTGGTAGTGGTATAGCAGGACATTACATACATTTGGTGGAATATGGTTTCGGTCAGTGGTTCTCAACTCCGGTCCCACAGCAGGACACATTTTTATTTTAGACCCATCCAAGCACAGTCAATTCAACTTGTCAGCTAATTACCAGGCTCACATTGACTTGAATTGGGGTTGCTTGTCCGGGGTTCCAGCAATAAATGGGTGCTGTTGAGGGTAGTGGAGGACTGGAGTTGAGAACCACAGGTTTAGGGTGCTGTCATGGAAGACTTGGCTATGTAATGGGGATAAGACTTAAGTTCTAAAGATCTTGAAACAAAGGTTGAGCCCCTATATAACATGGATTTGTTATTTTGACATTCAAAACATACTTTCTTAAAAGTAGGTAAATTAGAACTAGACCACACATTCTGAGTACAAGCCACACAGTCTAATTCAGACCGAATTTTGTTCAAAGTCTGAAAAGAAGAATATCAGGCTTGTTCAGTTATTTATGTTTTGTTTAAAATGAACTATGACATTTTCTCACCGCACTGAAAAATTATGATTTTCTTGCTTAGTTGAAGCATTGCTTTCTTCTTTTTTACTTGGTTAGGAAGCATTTTTCAGTGTTCATGATGTCTTCTCTGAAGTCAAAGGCAACTGAGAAATTGTTTGAAAAATATATTGAATGCAACCTGTCTTCTGACATCAAATACTGTAGTGACTATTCAAAACCACCACAGTGTAAGTACTATGAAATCAGAGGCTGAAGGCTTCCCGATGGGTAGTTGAGGCTCCTTGAAAGTGTTTCTCTACAAAACTATGAAACATTGAATTGTCGTTGTTTTGATTCTTCTTTTTGTTTATGAGTATTTAAAAGTGAATGCTTTGTGAGGCGGACAGAATTTCCGGTTCATTGTTTCTGTTAGGAATACACAGGCAAATGGTAGTTAACCCAGATGTGTTACCATCCTAACAGCTTTTGGCTTGTGTTGCAAATGTTAGTGAGTTTCATAGCAGCTTATGTTATCCACAACTCGGTTACTTGTTGAAATGAATAAAGAATATAGAACACAACCAGCCTATGTTTGGTCGTCACATGCTGACATTCTCATCAGTTCCACCATGTGATCATCCAATGTAACCAGCCATATAGCTTTTCCTTCAGTGTTTAGCTAAATGCTTGGTGCCAGATGTAAGGTCAGTAGACAATTATTTTGGCACAGTGCTCATTCTGCAGTGCATTTATGGTAAATGGTTGCAAATGTTCTGACTCAGGCCATATTTCACAGAGAATTGATGTAATAATATCTTTAGTTACCATGTTGCCATAAGGAAATACACTCTGGGAAAGCTGCTAAACCTGATGTGCAAATGTAATTCTGGCCTCAGTTGGTGGCTGCCAGACTTTGGCGAAGGGGAGAAAGAAAGGCCCCTGTTTGGTTGCCAGTTCTTGTGTGTGTTCTACCTAAAAAGGTATTTGAATAACCTCTCTGTAGGTTGTTCTGTTTCTGGTCTGAATTTAAATCTCGAAGAGCCTTCATTAACCCTTCGTGTGTGTGTGTGTGTGTGTGTGTGTGTGTGTGTGTGTGTGTGTGTGTGTGTGTGTGTGTGTGTGTGTGTGTGTG
>JACXGJ010001090.1:0-19980 GCA_016801105.1 Esox niger | reverse complement strand
AGCTATTAGCCTCAGCAGAGATGCACCCCTGCTTATATATCATAACCTGAAACTGGACACCCATATTGTACCCCCCAAAGGGTTTTCCCTTGTATGGGAAGAAAATATATTTTCCAACCTACTTTCTTTGGGGGAATTGATGCAACCACTTACAGGGAATTAGGTAAACAATGATGAATGCTTTTTTTGTATTTTTCTTATAGATTTAAGTGTGGTTATCTGAAAGAAAATAAGGAACCCTTGATAGTCTACAAAAAGCCACTCTGGTCTCAACTGATTACATGTTTTAAACATATGACAACCTCACAAACCATTCTTTGCGAAGAAGAGACTGCCTATTACCTTTGACAGTGTTAGTTTTCTGTGCTCCCTCCCTTTGTAAGTGCACATTATGTTTGAACAGGGGACATAGCATCTGCAGGGTGAAATTATTATCATTATTATTTTTGTAGTTTTTACAATTTGATTTGGTGTTTGTCAACACATACCTTTATCTCCTAAATTGCTCTAAAAAGAGTTTCTCAATAATTATAATATTCAGCCATCCCCATGGGAAAGAAATCCCATAAAGTAGCACCTTTTCCCTGCAGGCTGTTCTGCTTTTTATCACACTGTCATAATAATGTTTCACAACATGGATTGCTCAGCCAGGGCGTCAGCCAGAACCAACATGCTTGTAGGAAAGCAGTCCTTAGGCTGACAACCACAACATTGCTCGCAGGCTCTCGGGCCTGTCACAGGGAGTCACTACAGCACGACAAGGCATGGAACCCCCCGTGAAACATTCCTCCTACCCACCATGGACAGTGCGCCACTTTGTGTGGAACTCCTAGACATTGTCTGTATGTCACAGCCCCTGTGCTAAAACGCTGTCTTAGAATGTGACGGAAATATGAACTGAATAGCCAAACTGTACTTCTTGAATGGTTCTACATCAGAGCACCTGGTGTATGACTTTGTCATGTCATGGTTGGATTTGTCACAATGTGGAATCCTGAGGATGATATCCAATGTTTGCTTCTTTTTCCTCGTGTATTTGGTTGTGTGATTTATTGATGACAAAATCACATGGTACATCGATTTGTATACATTGACATTTTGACAGCTTCTGTTTTGTGCACTTCAGGAGGTGCGGGAAAACGTTGTTTAACATCATTTCTTTTTTCGTCTGCATATGTTGTGGCTTTGTTCCATCATCTGAGGTTTCTGTGTGGTTACGAAACACGCTCTTAAATCTGAGGTTGATGTCGTTTTAATCATGTCAATCTAAGTTATAAAATGGACATATTATTTTTGTTAGCTGCAGTTTAGCTGGTACACCAGTAATATGTTAAAATGGCAGTTTTATTTCTGAGAACTGCACCGGTGGTTGCTTATCCATTCGGTGGTCTGTTTTTTATGGCCCCTCGTTTTCAAGCACATGCGCATTTATTTTGTGGTCCAATTGTAAAGACATAAAATGTTCTATTAAATTGCACCCAGTCAGTCAGATGTTTGTTGATGTCCATGATATGCCAATTTCAGGACCTTGATCAGCTTAAACCGTACACCCGCTCTATTGACACTGCGTGTTGTCTCAACCAATGGCAGTCACAACAATAACCTCAAGTGGCGTTAAATACATGTTTTTAAAGTGTTTAGATATGGGTCCTTTTTCTTCATAAAAAAACATTGAAACCAAAAAAACTGGGAAAGAAATTATTTAAAACCCCTGTTTTTGGCTTTTAAATATCAACCTGCCTTTCTCCAACAAAGAAGACCTGGATTTCTTGTGCTTATCTTGTGCTATCATATTCTCTTTCTGCGATCATGGCAGGAGTTATGGATTAGATGGCCTACTGGGAACAGGGCTGTGAGATATTTATATGGATGATTAGAGTATACATGGTGAGATTAGGTTGAAATGTTTACCTCTGGATTCCTAAACTCATATGAACAAAATCAGTGCGCCTACAGTTGTACACCTGACTATGAATTATTGTCATGTACAGTGAGGGAAAAACATATTTGATCCCCTGCTGATTTTGTACATTTGCCCAGTGACAAAGAAATTATCATGCTATCATTTTAATGGTAGGTTTATTTGAACAGTGAGAGTCAAAAAACGCATGTAAAAGAGTGTTATAAATTGATTTGCCTTTTAATGAGGGAAATAAGTATTTGATCCCCTTTCAATCAGCAAGATTTCTGGCTCTCAGGTGTCTTTTATACCGATAACCAGCTGTGATTAGGAGCACACTAAGGGAGTGCTCCTAATCTCAGCTTGTTGCCTGTATAAAAGACACCTGTCCACAGAAACAATCAGTCAATCAGATTCCAAACTCTCTGCCAGCTGTGCAAGAGCTGTCCAATGTTAGGGACAAGATTGTAAACCTACAGAAGGCTGGAATGGGCTACAAGACCATCGCCAAGCTGTTTGGTGAGGTTACAACCGTTTGTGTGATTATTTGCAAATGGAAGAAATACAAAAGAACTGTCAATCTCCCTCGGTCTGGGGCTCCATGCAACATCTCACCTCGTGGAGTTGCGATGACCATGAGAACGGTGAGGAATCACCCCAGACCACATGGGTGGATCTTGTCAGTGATCTCAGAGCAGCTGAGACCATAGTTACTAAGAGAACACTACGCCGTGAAGGACTAAAATCCTACAGTGCCCACACGGTCACCCTGCTCAAGAAAGCACATGTATATCTTGTCAACTGGGTGTGGAGAACTGGGTGAAATTGTTATGGTCAAATGAGACCAAAATAAGGCTATTTGGCATCAACTCAACTTGCCATGTTTGGAGGAGGAATGCTGTCCATGACCCCAAAAATACCATCCCCATCATCAGACATGGAGGTGGAAACATTATGCTTTGGGGGTGCTTTTCTGCTAAGGGGACAGGACAACTTCACAGCATCAAAGGGACAATGGACGGGGCCATGTACCGTCAAAACTTGGGAGGGAACCTCTGTTCCTCAGCCAGGGCATTGAAAATGGGTCGTGGATGGGTATTCCAGCATGACAATGATCAAAAACACATGGCCAAGGCAACAAAGGAGTGACTCAAGAAGAAGCACATTAAGGTCCTATAGTGGCCTAGCCAGTTTCCAGACCTTAATCCATAGAAAATCTGTGGAGGGAGCTGAAGGTTCGAGTTGCTTAACGTCAGTCTCAAAACCTTAATGACTTGGAGATCTGCAAAGAGTGGGACAAAATCCCTCCTGAGATGTGTGCAAACCTGGAGGCCAAATACAAAAAATTGCCAAGATTGCCAAGAAGGGTTTGCCACCAGGTACCAAGTCATGTTTTGCAGAGGGCTTGAATACTTATTTCCTTATTTAATTAAAATGCGAGTCAATTTATCAAATTTTTGATATGCGTTTTTCTGGACTTTATTTTTATTCTGTCTCTCATTGTTCAAAGAAACCTGCCTTTAAAATGATAGATGGGTAATTTCTTTGTCCGTGGGCAAACGTGCCAAATCTGCAGGGGATCAAATACTTTCACCCCTTACTGTATGTCAACTTGTAACAAAAAAAAACTAGGTTGTTCTCCTTTTTAATATTTTTGTAGCTTATTAAGGATCCTTTTCCAGGGTTCCAGAACCACTGAGCGTTGTCTCTACAGGGCAAATTTTACTCAAGCAGTAAAATTCAAGCAGCATTTCATCAGCGACATTGATGCCTACGACACCAGTCAAATGTACTTTATGTAAATAAACATTCGTTCTCCTGGCACCATTTGCGAGTGCCACTTTATTTAGTATCACGCACAGTTGCTAGAAGTGGAGGAACCTACTTCTTATCCTCCATCACCACCCCCACCATGACCTAGTTTTTCGCTACACTGACACGTAAATGATTCAGCACACTCCCTCCCTTCGTCCCCTCAGTCAGCTCCTCCTTCCTCCTCCAGTGGGGTTCCTCTGCACTGTGAAAAAACTGCCCATGGCTGTTCATTCTACCATGTTGTGTCTCCAGCCCTGTGGCCACCTGTCAGTGGTGTCTGTGGCGTGGATCCTTCCCGTGGGGTCCTGTACTCATCCCCCAGGGTTTGGCCTAGTAGTGAGGGGATGACATGTTTGGACCATGCAGAGGCGGGATGAGAAGGAGCCAAAATACGCTGGAAGTACTCTGGATGATTCAATCCACTTCACTCTCACTGTGTGCTTTTGAAGAAAAACAGGCCAATTGGCTGCATGGATAGAAATGACATGGAAATGTTGCCCAGTAGGCAGAGATGTTTTTGTAACTGGAATGAATTGCCTATTTTGCCATTGTTTTAAAATGCCACAGTGAAATATTTTGTTTTCAGATTTTTTTCAGGGGTTGCTGTCTGTTTTTTAAGAATCTAGTCAATTAAGGAAATAAAATATCTTGTTTCTTAAATCCCAAAGCACATTTTGCGTGTGTTATTAATAAATATGATTATCAACAACATTTTAACCGCATCCAGGGATTCGTCAGCTGAATACCTTCTGTGTTGGTGCATGTGGGCTGTAGTTAGGCTGGCTGTGTGTGGCTGTAGGAATGAGATACCAATGGATTCACCAGACAGGCTGTCATTACAATTGGTCCTTGGGTTTCCTCTCACCAGCTGTAATACAGACGCTCCTATTTGTCAGGAACCATCCCCAGGACTCTACTCTGGCCTCAACGACTAACCCGCTACATCTCCCACAGAGGCCGGTCATAGACAGGCTTAGTGAAGGAATTAGCTTTTACTTCCTTGCTGAACATAAAACAAATCTCTGTCTATCCTATCTCTGTCGGTTGGGAAAAGGCAAACTGGCTGAGGTGTGGCTTAATGCCAGTTCTTTACCAAAAGCTTTTTAAATCAGCTTTTTGTCCTAAAAGCCCTGCCCGTGATGTTCCTAATGAACTCTGGGTGGTAGTCTGCAATAAGGTGAATATTCATTAAAATCCCTGAAAAGGTGAGGTTCCAGTGAAATCACCACTGATCTTGTGTTGCTCATCTTCCCCCATGTCCTGCTGCTGCTGGCAAGGCAGTATTGATGTGGATTCTGGGTTGCCATATGCTTTACCCTCGTACATCCCGCATTCTGGTCCCCTCGTGCAGATGGGGGTCCGGGCCGATAGCCAGCGCACACAATTGCCCCATTGAGTTGCCTCCCTGAGCTTCGCACACCAGCGTGATTTCTCACACTTAGCTCTGTGGAGTCTTAAGTTTCAGTGACGCGTAACGGAGCGCCAACGCGCGCTGTCAGCTCCCAGTTCTACCATGATTTGGGGGAAGGCCGGCCTCTGCGCGGTCAGGGCTCTACTGTTTTATTGCCCTCCTTGGGTTATTTTACTTTGAAGTAAAGCAATTTGAACCACGGGGGGGGGGCGCTGCTAAGTCAGATCATTTGTAATCCCTGCCTGGCAGGGTCTGGGTTTGTCAAGTCAGTGGGTCGGTGCCCTGACCTCAGGGTAGTGCTGTAATGGTCTCCCATCGCAGGGATTCTTTTCAGAAAGCCCTGGCTGCCGCTACCACTGCACTCAGTTCATCATACCGTTGAGTATCCTTCTGCTGTGCCGCTGAGTTTTCTCTTGATCAATTTCATGCACAGCTGAACAACGTACTGGAGCCGTTTTGTGTCCTAAGTATTTGCAATGGCACTGAGTGATTGTCCAGGTGTTTGCATGCATTGTATAGCGTGCGGGCTGTGAAAACGAAGCACTTGTTTGCGCTCGTTTTATACCACCGTCCCAACGCTCGTTTCACACGCCAGCTGTGGTAATTTCAGCTCCCAAAACAAGCAGACATGTTTGTGCGGTTACGCATCTGAAGCAGATTTAATTTGAAGTAAAGTTTTGGAAGTGGATTGAAAGACCCGGTGAAACCCCAAGATGGCCCAGGGCTGAATCCCCGCAAGCCCAGGCCTGACGACACCACAGTCTACCCTTAACATAAATCACGTTTAAATGGGCTGTTTTTACTCCCACCGCATGTAAAGGA
The DNA here is from genome assembly GCA_016801105.1 of Esox niger. Lineage (NCBI taxonomy): Eukaryota > Metazoa > Chordata > Actinopteri > Esociformes > Esocidae > Esox > Esox niger. The sequence continues at coordinate 14,032 of JACXGJ010001090.1, read as the reverse complement.
TGTACTTCATCTATTAATGATGCCATTAAACGTAACTACTTCTTGTCTAGTGTATGTGGCAGCCGACATGGGCTGGAAGCATCTTTCTTCATGGTTCGTTTTATGGCTGCCATTCCGGATTGACATCAGATTGATGGCTGCCGTTTGGCCGCTAGGTGACAGCATGACAGGCCCCATATGTATGTCCATCCGTCCGATTAGGATTCGTTTGACTTAGGATGTCAGTTTTGCAGTCTCCATGTTCCCTGCGTGGTGTAGTACACACTGTGAAAAGCATTAATTAAATAGCAATGAATGTAGTACACCTTGTTCTGTTTCCACTAATCCCTTACACAAACCCGACAAAGGCTGTAATTCAGAAAGTATTGGCCGAGCAAATCAAAGGCTATAAACGGACTAGGCTGGAAAAACGCACACGGGTACGTTTTTGGTCTGTGGATCATTTCAGTCAGCGAAGCACGATGAGACCTTTCAACTTGAAATGCCAGGCCTCTGGCTTTGAAGTGCCACTCACTGAGCTGTAGCCGTCAGTTGCGGCCCATGCCTCCTGCACATCTGAAATAACCATGGGGCAGTGGTCAAATCGCTTTCATTACACCTGGTGAAAATGACAGGCTTTGGAGTTCCAGTCGGGAGGACTATACTTTTGTAGTCTTCAGCTTTTGATCCTATTCCACATCTGATGTGTCCGGGGTATTGAATTGCCACATTCTGTGCATCAGTACTCCTGATAAGCCTGTCCTGTTGTTTCCTTCTGCTTCCTTTGCCCTGTACACAAAAATAACCCTTGTAGCTGTAGTCTGTGGTTCAGTGAGATGCCACCCAGTCCAACATCTGTGGGAGGTACAGACACTGCCAGGAAGAGCGATATTGGCTGAACCCTTGTTTGGTGTCTAGACTTTGTACCTGCTGTAAGATGAAGAACCGAGTTGTCCTTTATAAGTCCATGGTACACATTTTAATGACCCTGCCGTTTTAATGACCCCCACCAGAGTGGTAAGTGGAGTTGGGTACTGCAGATGGATATGCCTACTTAAGCTTGATCATGTGTGAGAATGACAATGACTTCCACTTGGGTATTATATAAGCCTGATCTGTTCTCACATATTTACATGCATGATGGGATTCTATGCTGCGATGAGGACAGTGGAAGCAAACACAGTTAAGTCATTAAACTGCATTTTTGGTTCAAACAAAATCCCACTTGGTTTGGTGTTTGTCAAAACCATATGGGATAGCTGGTACCTTGTGCTGTGGATTGTTCTGGATTTTTCTGGTTCCTTAGGCGTCCCAGCTCCTGATTGCTTGGTAGTTTAAGTGAAGACGAAGAGGAGTCAGTCAGAGGACTCATCGGTAACTTCCCCCCAGCCCCAAACACTTTCAAATGGTTTGAGGCATCCTGGAAAAAAAGCCTTTAGTGATAAATTAGAAGCAGCAGGCAGCCTGGAGGAATGTCTCAGGGTTCCGAAGTGGCTGGTGTCGAAACACGAGCTGATGATGGTAACCATGGTTACAAGACTAGTCAGTGATCTTTGGTTGGACCCTAGGGTGGCGTATATGCAGTAACAATTTCCCCCACACATTTCCCAAATTATGGCTTTACATGACAAATATGCAAGACCAATGATTTGCCTACTTTTGCAATGTTCTTTTCCTTCTATTGATGTCTATTGCACTTCATGGAGTGTAATATGGTCAAAGCAGGATTCTTTGACTGGGTGTTATTACAAATTGTTGAAATGTGTCACTCTTATTTGTGTTCTGGTAAAGGGTTTGTCATACATGTGTATTGTGTGTCTTTAGATGAGGCCATAGCCCTGTTTTTTTCTGCATCCAGTGGAAGAGGCTCTGTTTTCCTAGGCTATAGTTGTCATACTTTGTCCACTCTTGGTTTCGGTGACATGTCATTACTGCTTATTGTAGTGAGGTGACAGGTAATTTTCTTGTTTGGTTTCTAACAGCTATTCACTGTGGAGCTAAACTTCAGTAATCTCACTGACTTGGAAGCACATAAAAGATTCCAGAGATGGAATACAATATGAAAATTACCACCCTATTACATTTTTAAGATTTCTTTCAGAACTGTCATTATTTTACTTTCAAATTGTAAATATTTAGTAGCAGTTCTTTTTTTTTACTTAACATAGTTTCTATAAATGTAAAACATATGTATAATGTCGACAGGATAGCTTAGTCTTTAGAGCACTTTGTAAAACAGGTTACAATATAACAATTCTAATGGAATTAGGATGCTATGTTTAGGCAAGTTTTTCCATTGAAACCTAGTGCCTCCCAAGGCTACCACATCATGTTCATCATGATGCTACTGTATCTCTCACGGCACCACCCTTCCAGTCAGTTATCTGTCTTCCAGGACGGTTCAACAGTGGCATGAAACACAGGGCTCCAAAAAAGCATTTTCCCCTTTACATTGGGGAAATTTTATTTAGTACAAAAACCCTTTAACAGACAAATGTGTATTAGGGACAGTAAAGTATGAGATACTGTGTTAATCACAATATTTACTTAATATTCATAACGCGGTGCAGACAGTGAACCGCTGAAAAGGATGTTCATCCCCTTAACTGAGATGCTTTCAATTTTATTTCTGTGAAAAAGATCAACTATGTGCACACTCTCTGTGTGCACGACTATGTGTGCACACTCAACGAGCACACTCTCGGTTCATGTTGTCATAAGCTGTGTTAAAAAAGCCAGGCTGCTGTGGCCGTGTTGGCTCGAAATGTAATTACATCAGCATAGTCGCGAGTCAGCAAGCTAGCGACACCATATAGACATCAAATGCAATAACGTGTGGTTACAACAAGCAATGAAATCCCCACCAGCAATCCCGCAGTCTCATGTTTCATGGTGTAAACGTTGTGTGTGCCAGGTCCTGTGGGAAGTGAAGTCTCAGTGTCGTCCCAGATGTGAGGCGACATGTGGAGCTTAAGGCATGGGGCCCTTGTGATGCTCTACAGGAATTGCTGTGATTTCGGAGGTCAAGGTGAACTAACTCTGCAGGCTATCACATCACAACAGATCCATCCGCTAGTCCAAATTATAAGTCGTCCTAGAACCCTACAGGGTGACTGCCCTCAAAGAGCCGTGACTGATTGTATGCTTTATCCTCCAGGGATATAACTTTTCTCTTGAATAAATATTTTCTGACGTATTTACACTATTGGACTGCGAGTGTGGAAAACGAGGAAGAAGGTGCAAAAGTGCAGTGTGTCAGATTCAAACCCATTCTTTAGCGACACATTTGAACCAGTGGCCTTGGCTGAGGCCATGGGTGACCCTAAGCTAGCCTAGAGCTCTGGATGACCCTAAGCCAGCCTAGAGCTCTGGATGACCCTAAGCCAGCCTAGAGCTCTGGATGACCCTAAGCCAGCCTAGAGCTCTGGATGACCCAATGCCACTATAGACCAACTCTTACTGTGTTCGGGACTGAAGAATGTGGAGATGTGCCCTCTGAAGCACATCCTATGCTTTCTGGTTCTTATCACATTTTTCGTTTGACCAGAAAGTCTAGACCGAGTCATTTCGTGCTGGAGGGACTGACACACATTTTCCTGTCATCTTCCTTAACTGAGCTCACAGACACCCAACGTAACCACATTTTTCAACTAAACCATCCAAACATGAGTGGTGCTAACCAATTACACTGCTTTCCACTGGACCCCTGGGCTAGTCTGCTGGCTGGATTTGAACCCTGGCTGCACTGAATAGATTTGTCCATGAATGGTGAATTGTGTGCGGATGTCATCTGGACAAAGTTTGTGGAGGGATACGGAGTGTGCGGGTGGGTGTGGGTGGGTGTGCATGCCCCAGGTTGGCTCTTTAACTGGAAATGGGAGCTGAATGGATGCCAGAGGCTGGACTGACTGCACGGAGATTAGAATGGCTCATTCATTTTGTCCATCTGTCCCTAAAGCTATAGAAGAGATTGTGTGGAATGGCGGGTGGCCTAGCTGTTAAAGAATTTGACCAGTAAACAGAAATGTTGGTTGATCGAATCCCTGAGCTGGCGGTTACAGAAATATGTGGTTCTCTCTCTGAGCAAGGCAATTAACCTGAACTGATCCCCAGGTACTCATCCGGGCAGTTCCTTACACCTCTTCTATTCTGAAGTGTTAATTGTGGAGTCTCGGTTGGGACTTGTGTTCACACTGACAAATATCCCCTTTTTCCCTTTCACGATTACATGTTTACCCATCAGCGAGTAGTCACAGATTCCAACTGACAGAGATGCTGCGTCCTACCACAGACTGTTATCACCCAGGTTAATGGGAACTCAGAGAAGTCATTACGCCAGTCAACACAACAATCTGATCCAAATTGAGTATAAAGGGACAGAATGGAATGTAATGGCTTCAGGTTGTTTCATTACAGAAGATACCAGTTTACAAAAGGGTGAACAAAATGTTCAGCGCTATCGTAGATGTTACATTAGCTTCATTAACTGAGTATGGACATTATGCAAAAGTGTCTGTTTGTTATTCTTAGCTCTTAATTAGAAACGCAAAAATGGGCATCCTATTTGCTTTAATCAGGTGAACTAATCTAACTTGGCGGCGAAGTGCATTTCAATTCCCAGGTCAGGCGGACAGACCTCTGACAGCTCAACGTAGGGCTTAAGTGGCTTTCAGCTCGTCTGAGTTGGAAAGGGCATTGAGGAGGCATGTCAGCATGCAGGCCAGAGATGACGCCTGGGCCAGTTCTACTGACTGGCAATTACTGTAATGCAGTTGTTCTGGACCTGATTAGTTTTTCTGTCTCTGGGTAGAAGTAAGCATGTTGGGGAATAACTCATTTAAGGTGGGTAATGAATCAACAAACCCGTTACATTACCTGCTAAAATATAATCAGACTAGTTAAATTAAAAAACGTGTTTTTTAAAATTCAGTAAAGGCACATGTCTGGAATAAAAAGGCCTATGACCAAATTAGTCAGTGCTGACCAATGATAACTTTGGCAGGCAAATGCAGGCCTACAGTACATATGCAGATAAATCATCTGTAGATTATTTTCTGTCTTGTGTTTTTAGAATAATTTGTTAATAGGCAATCACGAGCTACAAACTTGCCCCCTAATTCTGTTCATGTGTTCAGTTGCAAGGTTTTTAATTTTTCGTTTTTCCCCCTTGAAGATTTCAGTTTGTTTTTCAATTGAATTGTTCACATTATAGGTCACATTTAAAGTGGAAAAAGTTCTGACATTATTTATTTTTGCCTCATTCTTTTACATCACAAAATCCTGGCATTTTAACAGGGGTGTGCAGACATTTTATATCCACTTTACATGCGTGGATTTTCGCACATGAAGGGGGGGATTCATTTGGCTTGAACCATTAAATTTTATGTTTTTGAGTGCATGGTTTGAGACCCACTGGCATCCTGGTGATAGATATCTGCAAAGCTATCTTCTAAACCTCCCTGTAGTGTTCTGTTCTCAAACAAGTCTAATTTCCAATGACCACTATTGGGAGTTTGTGTTGTAGGAGATTTTCTTCACACACGCTTAGCCCTTTTTGATAGGTACAGTGTTCAATGGCGTTACATTCCACAAACAGCGTTTCTCTTTCAAAACATTTCTGACGCATTTAATTTCTTATAGATTCTTCAGATTTTTTTGTTTGTTTTGAGATACAGCCTAATTGTGTTGTCTGTAACAAAGTAGAAAGCAATGGGTAAGAAAAAACATATGTACTAGTGACATGGGCAGCTATTAAAATTCAAACATTAAGGAAGCAGTTTAAATGCAACTGTTTATGTTTCTGGGTTTGTGTTGCTGATTGAAATGTCGGGCAGGTTACTGTAACGGATTACATGAAAGTAACCAGGCGAACCCCGAGGGTAAGCCAGTCATGCCTGGAAAGCTAAGGGCCCTCAGTGTCTGGGCCAGACGGGTTTTTTTATAGTCCCCTACTTCATCAGAACCTGGACCTGGGCAGAACATTGATGGTTGTTTCTGTATTCAATCAGATTGAAAAAATACAATAATATCTGAACGAAACCCTGTGTTTTTTGTGTATAGTCGTGAACCATATGTGGCCTCTGGGTATTTTTGAAATGCAGTTGTTATGAATTTTGGATGGATTGCTTCAGAGCCTAACAAAACAAAACCGTTGTGTGCTGTCCATGCTCTACAATTAAAAGACCACGGGTGTGTTCCAACCGGAGGACTCACAATTTGCTTCAATGATCAAATCCGACAACAGTCCACCATCTTAAGGGTTGATGTGTTGATGGCTAATCTGTTATTGATGTCCAGTAATGTGATATTGCTCATGTTTTTCCGAGAAGGCCACCGGTGGGGTCATGGGGAGTGCTGAGATAACTGAGATCCGTGTGGTGCTCAGGGGGCTCACGTCATCATAATCAGTGCAAGGCTTTCGGCTGAGAACCAATTTTTTCCTACACTTGCTCAGCAATCCACAAGGGAGATTCTTGTCGGCCATTTAAGAAAGGACCACCTCTCGCTCATGACTTTGTGACTTTGGATTTTGCAGGAAGTTTGTTTCATTTTTCCTGAGCCTGTCTGACGTGCATTGCAGATTACTCGACCATCTGTTTAAAATCAGCCTTAAGACTGAGGACTCATCAGACAAAAAGGGGGAAATTATAATTTTTTGCTTAATGTCCAATTTTAGTCATGAATTCTTGTGCAGAATTATTTTGCAATGGGAGGCAATGGGCTGTCATAGACTGCCTTTCGTTATTTTCAAAGTAACTGACATTTTACAGAAAACATAAATCTTTTGCTAAATGAGAAAACATTTTTCTGAAGTAAGCGTTTACTTTGATGCAATTGGCTTGCTTTTTAATTTTGAATAAGCCTAAATAGATGACCTCACTCTTTTGGTAGCTTGTCAATGTCTCAGTGATCTTTATGAATCACTATTGCGCTCTGTGGGTAACTGAAATACCTTTTCAGATGTTCTTGGGTCAACAACTGTTCTGTAAGGGGTGGAACTGTAAGAACATTGAAAGAAGTTGCTTCACAAGTTTGCATTTTTAAGGAAACATGTTAAGTGTAAATTCCACACTTTGCACTACATTCTTATATCATTTGTACTGAATTTGCCTTCAGTGCACACCAATACATTCCACTTGTAACATACGCTATACTTAATACTTGTACCTTTCCTGCCCTCCTCAGTTTGCATGTCTGGTAAGATGCCAACAGCATTTCGTTTTACTGTACTTGTACTTGGTCAATGACAATAAAGTTGAATCTAAAGCCTAATCATCACTGTGTAGCCTGGCACTGTTGTGCATGTTCGGATGATGTAGTCCAGCCATATCCCTTGGTTCTTCAGCCGTCCAGCCAGCCAGACAAAATCCATTCAAACAAAACCAGTGAGGCCCCTTGTTTTTTCTCTCTTACCCTCTCAGTTATAAGGGGCGTGCTCCGTTCCGGGCTTTGAGCCATGTGCCTATAATATGCTTTAGACTGCATAGCTCATCTGCAGAAGTGGACATTCAGTCTTTGTATTATTTCCCAAGAGTGACTACTGCTGGGCTTCTTGCCTGTCCCCTCCTGTTGCCTTCTTTTGGTTGTGATGACATTGGCAAGCACTATGTTTATTATCCATGCATACGGTATGAAGGAATGCTTGTGTGTTTTCTTATCTAAACCTTTTTATTTGAGAAAATGTAGTCTAATGTAAAACCCTAGGATTCAGTTCTGGTTAATCTGGTTAGTGTCCCCCCCCCACTCCTGTTGCCGGTTTAAAATACTTGGAAGAAACTCATTTGTTTTGCTCTAATGAACCCGGTAATGAAGGGGCAGAATCCACAGTTAACTTTATGACACTGCAGCTCTGACTTCTAAACAAAACAACCCCACCTCTTTTTGCATAGCATGACAAGGGCATTTCTGTTCAGACAAGTGCTAGGTCATCCTACTGTACCTGTTCCGTCAGCTGGACCTGTAAATATTTAATTGGCTTTTACTGTTACAGCGGCCGACTCTACTTGAGAAAACCATCTGCTTTCAGCTGGCACATTTTCTCCTTGCTACAACAGTATTTTAAGTTTGTCGTGACTGCGCCATCTGTGTCCGATATGAGACATCTCCTTATATCTAAAGCACCTTCCGCAGCTTCTGTTCTCCTCTCACACCCGCCCTTTTCCAGTCCGGTACCCATGGAAGCCGCAGCCTGGCAGAAGAGAGACCATTCTAGGTGACAGCGTTGCTCCACGTCCTCAGCTCCTGCGTGCCTTTCACAGACCAGCCTGAAAATCTAGTAATTGGGATCTTGTTGAGCTTCTGGTTTAAGTCCCTCCAGTCTAATGGTGCTCTCTACCTGCCAGTGCCCTTGTACACTGCATGGAGGGCTCGGTGAGAGGGAAACCGCTGTGGTTGTCAATACCTCAATCCTATATTTCCTAAAGAGATTAGGGCTCTCGCTCCTATGCGCCACATCAGATGCATGTACCAGAGATTGGTAGTGTTACTGTTTAGCCGGGCTAATCCTCAGATATCAAGATCAGGGAGTAACAGCTGTGGCAGAGCTAATTATAGTGTAACGCTTGAGCATCATGTTGACACCTTGTGTGATAAGAAACCCTTCTCTAAACCAAGTCAATGTTCACCCCTCAGAAACAAACCTTGCCTTTGGGTCAAGACTGAAGGATTTGTGGTTGACTTATGTTCCGGGGACGTTCTGCGACAAATATAAACTTTCCTGCCAGTGGTCCTTTTGGCTTGGTGTTGACAATCTCCTTAGTGTTGAGGCTGCTCTTACTCTGAGTGTTCAAAGAGGAGAGGGAATTTTAACCATACCCATTGCCTGTAATGTAAATGCCGTTTGCCCTATTTACTGATTCAGGTGTAGGTGGTGCAGATATGGGTTTGGGTGTTATAGATATGGGTGCGGGGAAGACTTCCTAAACAAGATTTTTCCACATCATTATAATGATCATATCACTACTCATATTTGAGTCACTTGCAGTTGCACAATTACACTGTTTTCATAAGAATGCTTCAGATTTCTCTAAACTGACGATGCAAAATAATTTGCGACAGATCGGATTTAAATGCATTTCATGCACCAACTATATAAATGTCAATATACCTGCAATGAAAATGTACACAACAGTTCTAAGTGGGGTCAAAATGCTTCTTCTTTCTGCCAAAGTGAGGGGTATTGGATGGGACTTCAGTAGCCTGCTATCTGCCCATGCCAGTCTGATTGTTTGTTTATTTACAGCTAACCTTGATGAGAGGACTTCTTGAGTTGTTACCAGGCCGGTTGTTATAGATTTGCAGTGTTGCAGTGTGTCACCGTTTGACTTGGCCCGTGCCCCCAATGTCAGCGTGGCCATATTTCCTAGCAGTTGGTTATGGAAGCAGGAGAAATTGAACAAATGGGCTCTATGCTGAGGGAAAACATGTAAAATTGACTGGCTTTTTGTTGGCTCACACACTGTTGACATTTTGTTTTGTTTCACTTGACTGGCTATTAAGTCACCGAATGTCCATCTGCTTTTGTTTCTGGCTTGACGTCAGAACAGCTACGAATCCTATTAGGGAGCGTAATGATCTCTGTCCATCAACAGTTCTGTTCTGTGAATGCTAACACAGCATATTGTGGATTCAATAAATATCACCAACATCACATTTATTATTTTTTTCTACACCCAATATTAATAAACATACCTGTTTTTTTAAACACAATTAGATACTGTGTATATGACATTTTCCTATGAACCATTTAGCAGACGCTCTTATCCGGAGCAAGTTTCAGTAGTGAATGCATACGTATATTTTGATTCATTCTTTGTCTTGCTCTTCCATGGGGATTGAACTCGTGCATTGCAATTGCCGTTCTCTGCCAACTGAGCTTCAGGGGAACATGCCATATATAGAAATATTCCTGGTCTGACTAGAAGATCTAATGATGTCTGCATGACTTGTCATAGAAACTGTGAAGCTATTTGAGTTGCTGTGAGCCTTATGCTGAATAATTGTCTGTGATTTACAGAACATTAAGCACTAACTCAGGCTCCTCTGAAATAATCATTGATTTGAGAAGTTAAGACGATAAAATGCTGAGCATCTTTATTTTGGTTGCCACAGCTACCAGTACATTTGGCTTGATTGAGGGACCTGCCAACCAGCCTGTGGTCCTCATTTACAAACCATGCAGTACTATAAAGTATATCAACATTCCTGAATACATTTCCTCCCAATCTGAAAGTGGTAGGTTCATATTCCCAAAGTTGCCTCGCAAATAGAATTTCAAATCTCCCAGTTCATTGAACTGAATCTCTCAGTTAATTGGACTAAATCGTGGCTACTGCATACAAGCCTGTTAGGAGTTTGAATTCTCATACACAGTGCAGTGTAATATTGTAGGCATAACAGTTAACCTACAGTCCCCTCCAAAAGTATTGGAACGGCAAGGCAAATTCCTTTGTTTTTGTTGGTCACTGAAGACATTTGGGTTTAAGATTGAAAGATGAGTATGAGTTCAGAATTTCAGCTTTCATTTCCTGGTATTCACATCTAGATGTGTTGAACAACTTAGGACATGTCACCGTTTGTATTAGACCACAGCATTTTTAGGTGAGCAAAAGTAATGGAACAATTAATCTTTAAGTAAATAACATTTCATATTTGGTGGCATAAACCTTGCTTGCAATAACTGCCTCAAGCATGCGACCCATCGACATCACCAAACTGTTGCATTCTTCATTTGTGATACTATTCCGGGCTTTTACCGTAGCTTCTTTCAGTTCTTGTTTGTTTTGGGGTGTTTCTCCCTTCAGTCTCCTCTTAAGGAGGTGAAATGCATGCTCTATTGGGTTAAGGTCAGGTGATCATCACTTTGGTAAAGATTCATCTTGGTCTCAACAGTCCATAAGATTGTGTTCCATAACGTTTGTGGCTCATCTTTGTACTTCTTAGCAAATTTCAATCTGGCCTTCCGATTCTTATTGCTGATGAGGGGTTTCATCTTGTGGTGTGGCCTCTATAGTTCTGCTCTCTGAGTCTTCTTCGAACAGTGGATTGTGATACCTTCACCCCTGCACTATGGAGGTCGTTGGTGATGTCCCTTACTGATGTTTTGGGGGGGTTTCTTCACATCTCTCACGATATTTAACAAGAAATGCAGTCTTTATAGGTTTAGACCAAGGATGGAAACTTAGACTAGTCATGCAGAGCTATTTAATGTTTGAACAATCAACCCAAAGGGCAACACCTGGGCAACAAGAAACATCTGGCAGTCACATGTTCCAATAGTTTTGCTCACTTGAGAAATGGGTGGGTTCAAACAAACGGTAGTATGTCCTGAGTTGTTTAACACATCTAGATGTGAATACCAATGAAAGTTGAAATTCGGAACTCTTGTCTCATACTCATCTTTTGATCTTAAACCCAAATGTCTTCAGTGAACAACAAAGACAAAGGAATTTGCCTTACCGTTCCAATACTTTTGGAGGGGAGTGTATATTAAAATATGTCCCCCAGACAATGTTTAAAAATCATACTGAGATACAGGGAACAAGTAGACATAGAACCTGGTCCAGTAGTTCACAATTTGCCATAATTTATTCTTTCAGCAACTGACAGTAAAATATCTGTGCACAATATAATAAGATATATATAAATAAATGCTGTAATCATTTATGACAGTATCTATGTATGTTTAGTCATGTTGCTTTTAGCTGAGACCATATGGGATACATGACTTTATAGTTTGCATTGGGAGGCTAGATTATTATGACAGTGCATTATGGGTTGATGTGATAGAAGTGCAACATAGTCTATTCTCACAGTTTATACCAAGTCTACTTTTATGTTTTTCAGATATATTATCAATTTCACTGAATGCATGGAAAGGCACAGATATTCACTGATATAGAAATGTGATCAAAATTGCCAATCTTTCTTTTAGAAGGTGCCATGATAAAATTCCAGTAGTTCCAAATTAACAGCAAATAATAATGTTTGTTCCCCATACAAAGGGAAGGGAATCTTCTATACAAGGTTTTTGTGCTTGTTCAGGCGAGCACAGTTTTAGAAAGTTTACAAACCTCTATTTTCCTACGTGCACTGTTTTCCCCTGACATGAAAGGCCCTTTGTCCTTCCTCTGTTCATCTGCTTTTGATGGTCATAAAGTAGCGTACGTTCACTGTTCCTGAATGGAAATGGAATGGTGTACCGTCATTGGATCACATGTTCTTGATCAAGATGCTTTTGACAAACTCACTGACATTCTAAAGCTGCTCGACGCTGCACAATGCCAGGTCAGGGGCATCTTGTTGCCACAGTAACGTGACGATGCAAATCATTCATTTGTAATTCCACAGCCAACCTTGAGCAGATAAATCGATATCACCAACTGAGAGCTGGGAAGACTAAAATATCATAAAAGCTTTTTCTAATCGCTCGCTTTCAAAATTAGTCGGTGAGATGTGCTTGACATTCTTGGTTGGAATTACTCAAACATGTCAGTGTTTGTCATTGAGGGACACTGCCATTTATAGAATATCAGGGTGACCGTTCACCCATTCTGAGGCGGTGACTGACATTTTCCACTGTATATACATTGAAATTAGTTTCTACAGTTATGTATCTCTTTGGCAGGATGACTGGAATGCTGTCGACTCATCAAATCAGGCCCTGGCACACATCAATGCAGACGACAAAACCCACAGCCTGGAGACTCTTCCCCCAGGTAAGAGCCAGCTTTCCCCACACAGCAGCACAGCTTGGCATCCCAGGGCGCCGTCCGTTCTGATTGGCCTGTCCATTTACCGACAAGCAGGTGTGTCCCATTGGGAAGATCGGTCAACACGAGAGGTTGGCATGTTCACCATTCTGTGCAATAGACCAGGCTGTCAGTTAAGTTTAAAACTAGTGAATTTTCTGCTGTTTACGAAGTAAGGGCTAATTATTCAAGGTGTGAATGTTCTGAGAAGTGGCTGAATTCAGCTGGCCGATTTTACGAGCGTCTGATCTTTTTCCCCGGGCCGCTCACCCAACTAGAAAGCTGAAGTCCCCATCGTACCAATTTGACAGCCCATGCACTCGGCCAAACCAGGATCCAATTTAGCAAGGCTGCCTTATGCATTAAGCCTTAGGTGTAAGCATATGCTGACTTTTTCTTGGGTTTTCCTGCATTTAAAAAGCATTGTGTCTTATACGCTTGTGTATATATAAACATTCCTGCTTATATTTTTATTTGTATTACCATCATCAGATCTGTCACATTCTCTCCTTGGCAATGAGGTCCTCAGAGAGCTGTTCCATTTTTCTATCATGAACATAATGTTTTTCTGTTGCTAAAGGTAGGCCAGGGTGCACAATCATTTCCATCTGCTTTTGTATCCTAGACTAACCTGGGAGTCCCAGGGAATTATCAGTTGTCTTGTTTAAATGCCCCATGCTATTTAGGTCACTCCACTTAACTCTCAAGTCTGAGTGTAACAAAAAAAATCACAGAAGAGGTTTTAATTAAGCTCATTTCCAGATGTCCTAATATACAATGACTCCTTTTTTTTGCTGTGACAGTATGTTGGAGTGTCTCTGAAATGTCCTTATAATTAACACGATAAATGTGTTTTAAATCAAAGCTGAACTCTGCCACATTCAGCACCACACACTACTGCTGTTCTGTACACTGCTAGCTAATTCTTGGCATCAAAGCGCTATCCAAAAGGCAGCTAAGTCAATGAGTTGGTTTATATGTGTGAAGGCAGCAGTGAGTGGCCTTGCTTTCTAGCTGTGGGATTAGAGGTAGGATTGTATTTCAAAGCTTCACACTATCCTGCACAAGGGCTGTAATATTGTTTTAGTTGTAATATTGTCCTGGTTGTAATAGTATCTTAGCTCTAAGGCTGTAATAGTGTCTTGGCTGTAAGGTTGTAATAATGTATTTATTGGCTGTAAGGCTTTAATAATGTCTTGGCTATAAGGCCGTAATCGTGTCTTGGCTATATTGCTGTAATAGTATCTTAGCTGTAAGGCTGTAATAGTGTATTGGCTGTAAGGCTGTAGTCGTGTCTTGGCTGT